>JALIZH010016056.1:0-13168 GCA_030522465.1 Rhipicephalus appendiculatus
TTTTGAAACATCTGTCGTAAAGGTAGGGGCGAAGCACTGATGTAGCCCAGATGACAACAAGGCACTCCTTTTCTTTTGTGGAATCGTTGACTTCTGCCTTGGATAGCGACCGGCTAGTAACTGATAACACTTTTAGTCATTTGGTCCTCTGCACAAGGACGGCGCCGAGTCATTCGCTGCTCGCGTCAATGTATATTTCTGTATCGGCGTATTCGTCGAAATCCGTAAGTATCCGGGCATCTGCAGGGCGCCATTTAAATTCCTGAAATGCTTCAACTTACGCCCTTTTTCCAGTTTAATTCCACGTCGGTCTTCGTGAGTGGCCTTAGTGGCTCGGCGATCCATGACAATTCCCTGACGAAGCGTCTTCAGTAGGCGCAGAAGACGAGAAATCGGCATAGGGTCTTCTTGTCGGTTGGTTGAGGAAGGCAGCGAAAACAGCTGTTTTCAGCGGATCGGGGGCGAACTCCAGACTTGCTAATGACGTGGCCCAATAACAAGAGCTCATCGTACTCAAAGCGGCACTTTTCTGGCTTCATGGTGAGTCCGGAGGTCTTGGTTGCTTGAAAGTATAGCCTCTGGGCTCCCGAGGTGTTCGTCGTAGTTTGGGAAAAACACGACGACGTCGTTCAGGTATACACGAGGCACGTCCGCCGCTTCAAGGCAGTCAGCACTATATCCCTAACTCGTTCGAACTTCGTAGGTGCCTAGTAAAGGCCGAAGGGCATGACCCCGAACTTGTCGTTTCCAAAGCCCACATCTGCTCCTAAACTCTATCGGGGTGTGTCGGAACATCTCGCGGTGCTTACAAAGTTTTTTAATGCAATCCTCGGGAGCGTCTGCGGGAGAGCGAGACGAAGGGGGTGCTTCGGTGCCTCAATCAGTCCCCCCTCGACCCTGGTGTGGGCAGTGCGCGCGAAATATTAGTTTCGGTAGTGGCATTAGGCGGCAGCTTCCTCAACCGTGTTAATGTTCCCAATTCCTAGCCGCGCTGCGCCATCAACTCAGTGGAGGAATCTGCCTAAATGCTGCGACGAATGCCGTCACAGTAGGGAAGTTAAATGTATAGAAGGACTGGCAACTGGGCAAGTTGGTATGAATTCATACTACTTGCCTTTGTGGCGCCGTTTCAGTAGTATGACGTTAAATGTAGTTTTATTTTCCTCTGTTGTACAAAGGTGGAAGCCGGGGTTAAAGGCTGAGCCCCCGGCTTTCTGTATTGACCCCCCTCTCTTTATCCTTTCTGCACCCAACGTGTTTTTTCACAGACTCTGGGATCCGAGGCATTTGAACCATTCTGCGTCTCACCTGTTTCGTACTGCCTCAGTCATAGGCGCACCGTTGACCTAGTGGCAAATGCCATGTGGCGGCGCCATCATATGTTACGTCACAACTTTCGACCCTTTATGACGTCGTCCCGACGTCATATGGTGACGTCCCCGCGTGACGTCATATAATTTACCGCGCGTGTCACATTTTGATGTAATTGTATTTCATCCGCAAAGACTGTTAGTAATGCTCGGCGCATACCACGCCGCAATTTTTTGAAGCTTCGAGATTATTTGCCATCATACTGTTTAGACTGTGCGCAGGACGCGAATAGGGAGGGTGGCGCTTGCTCGGGTGGGGGGCGCTTGCGCGGCATTTTACGGTAGTTTATTCAAGCGCGTACACGGCCACCAGCGATAGCAGATGTACAAAAGCCGACGCACATTACCGCATGGCAGACCACCGATGGCCAACGCTCTGTTCGCCGCTATCACGCCGCTATCAGTGTACAGCCGCCCATTTTTTTAACCTGAACGCGCGAGCGTCGACCGCCAAGTCGATAAGCGGCGTTTAACTGACCACAGCGGCAGAAATGAACTATAATACGTGCACGCCTACGATGAACAGTCCTGTGCAGCTATCTTCTGCTAAGCTGTTCCAGGAATCGGACACCAGGACGCCCTGAACACGGGCGTACAGACTCGGCGGTCGATGCTCGCGTGTTCAGATGAAAAAAGATGGGCGGCTGTACAGTGTGTATTGCTTGTAGCTTGACTTTTCGTTTCCCGGGAACAAGTTCTCCCAAATAAAAAGTTTCGTCGTGAACCCGCCGACCGCTGCTTCCTTCAACGTCACGACCACGTGACATTATGGTGACGTCTTATGGGGACGTCATCAAGTGATTATTTTTTGCGGTCTTGACTCCGCCGATGGTAAGTTCTCGCGGTGAGGCATCTAAGGCTCTCGCCTTTAAAAACTGTAAAATTGATTTATTAGCTACATTAGTACACGCGCCATTCCCATTATATTTACTTCATCAGGAGGAAACGACAAAAAACGAATATTTTGAAGGAACGGCTGCAAGTCAATATGAATCATCCTTAAAGGAATGGCGCGAATTTAGACAACACAAAAGTCAAACAACAGGACGAGCATGCTACACTTTTTTGTTGTCTGAATTTGAGCCTTTCCTTTCAAGATGCTTCACCAACTAGCCTCTCAAGAAGTGCTTACAATATGAATGAGCAGTTGTGCTTCATTCTTCTGGTCCCCACAAAATGCCTGATCATCGACCTTGTTGTTTAAAGTCGCTGTATACACAGAACAAATGCGGCCGCTTGAAGTCACCCTTATCTCATTGCGTAATGAACTTTCTCTCCAATCGTCTCGACAACTATGCTAGCACCAGTTTCTCTAAGCTCGAAGCGACGGAGCTGGGAACCGATTGCGCAAGAGCAGACAGAGTAATAACCGTGAACCCTCCACGAGGGCACAAAGTTCTTTCACCCCACCCAGATCGAGCATCCTCTAGAGCTGACGTACTTTTCTCGAACAAACAACGTTATAGGCACAACGCCGGAAGTGGGCAGTTCACTCATCACCGTTCCAACGTGACTGAACCACCGACGAGTTCGAACGAATTCTTTTGCTGCTGTGTTCATTTCTTCACAGCAGCAGTTGCTTTCCTTTCTAGCGTCGTACGGGGAAACTGCAGTTCAGTGGACATGTGGTTCACTGGTCGGGCCAGTATGAAACAAAAGCGTGCTGCAACGCAAAATAAGCATATCTCAAAGCATAAGAGTATTCTTCTCTGTTGCAGCGAGCTTTGATAGAGACGGGTCGAAGACGGGCCCCCGTGGCACCACTTGTGCCCACAGGCGCTCTCACGAGGGCTCGCGGTGCCTCGCACACTCCATTAGTGACGCGTGCGTGGCATGCGCAGGCATGCATTTGGGGGCCTGTACGAATCATTACGGTACCGAGATCAAGGAGGCCTCGGATTCGCGACAGATGCACCGAAGTACCGGAAAGCACATTCACAAAGGGCGTACTGTATTCTTCATCGTCCGCAGCAAACGGAGGCTCGCTCCGTGACTTGCAATCTATCATCTTGGTCAATAAAGTTACCCCTTTAGAAACCTCCCAGCAGTGTATACGTGACCCGCAAATCAAATAAGTAAGTTAAGTGATGTTATTAGGCTGATACTTGCCTTAAAAGAACGTTCTTGTTTTAACGTAATGTAGAACCTCCTGAGGAGGCGGAATAAATGCGAGAATAATATGAAGACCACTTGCTTCACCACACTGCTTACGGTATCCCATCTCACAACTGCAGCGAAAGAGGGGTTGAAGTAAATAAATTTGAAAGCAGCTTCGCAGACTGAACGTGGCGAAGACTCGTTAAACAGCTGAGCTGGTGGCATCGCACTGCTATTTCATTGCTTGACTTTTGCTCTATTGTAGTTTCGCCACCAACTGCACTGTTGAACCAGTCTTCCTGACGTTCAGTCAGTAATGGTGCTTCGAATTTCAAAGTCATAACGGTATTGTGCGCCGTCTCGCCTGGTGTTAAATTCAGGGTCTGATGCAAGCCGTTCACGTCTGACCTCAGGCTCTATAGCTCAAAGCTCTGGACCTTGCTTGCTTGCTTGATTGATTGCTTGCTTGCTTGCTTGCTTGCTTGCTTGCTTGCTTGCTTGCTTGTTCCTTGATTCTTGGCTCCTATCCACTACGGGGATTGGCCATGAAATCGGCGGTCAATTTAAGGGGAACATTTTTTATTAAATAGTGAACCCAATGCGCTTTGACCGTTTCTATCTGCGTATGCAGCTATCTAGCCGCCTACGTCTGGGCGCTCTTGTGGTCGTCTCCTTAACTTGACACATACCAAAACTTGCATGGGAGGGCATTAGTGTACAACGAAGACGATGAACAGGTCATTACATGAATAGCATGAGATACTTGTCGCGTACGTCATGAAACCATTTCCTTCAGTCGCGTGCGGCACCTACCCGCATACTACGGCCCATGGAATGCGGGTATCAGCCACAGGTGATTGACATTCTGTATCAAACCAGGTAACGGTGATGACCGAATTTTGAAGAAAAAAGCTTTACGCGATTGCGTTATGGAGCTTCTGCCACAGAAAATGCGGAGCAGGGGTCGGCAGGGTTATTGGTGAGAGAACAATAAGAGGGATGGAAAGACTGAAAATCACGCTTAGAGCCGGAATTGAACCCAGGCAGTCTGCGTGGCAGTCATGTGTTCCACCACAAAGCTACGCCAGTGCTTGAAAGAGCCAACTAGAAAGACCCTATAATGGCGTCATGTCGCGCCAACGTCAACTGTGGGTGCAGTGTTCACTATCGGCTGTTATAAAAATATAATAAACATTTCATATGAGCTCCTCTGTCTCGCGAAGATATGGTCAAGCATTGCTCAACCCGGAATGATACGGTTAAAACTGCTTCTTATTATCCCCTTCAGGCGCACATTATGATGCACTGTCCGGAAATGTCTAAATTTCGCACAACATAATTGTAAGGCACTCGTCATTACATTTCAAGAAAGAAAATGAAGAAATATGGTGTTTTATTCGAGCTTTGCTAATTAATCTTAATTAGTGTATAATTAAATATTTAATTATTGTGCAAGCGCTCATGTACGATTTTTGCACGAAAGAAAGGTAATCTTAGGCTAAAAATGCACACGCAGTTCGATTTTGGCTCTCTTCATTTTGAGCAAAGAAAAATAATACTTAAGAAGTTGGTTCTGGAACGGAGGACGTCCAGTGACCCGTCAAACATCGTAGTGCCTTCATAAAAGTGATCGGCTGCAGTCGTATGCGGCACATTGGGGTCAAGTCAAGACGCGTTGACTATGTAAAAGGTTCAATTATTCCTATGTGCGATGTATCTTGCCCTTTCTTTCCCACTAGTCCGAGGAACTGACAAAAACAAGTCGCGTCCACATATGTGGACGCTGCGCCTGAAGGGGGTTATACGCCCACTTTCGCACCGTAACGTCCAGCTCAATTCAATAAAACTGATACATGGGATCTAATGTGACTACCGTCGTTACGTCGGACCACGCCCCTATGAAAAGTGGGGGGAGGGGGGAGGAGAAACGGCTTTGGTTTAATCGACGGGCCTGGTAAGTCCACAATCAATCCCGTGTCCGGGGGGGGAAGGTCCAAGGAGACTCCCCCTCCCATCCTGTCGCTTTTTCAAAATAGGTACTTTCCTCAAAATAGGCGCTTTCCTCAAATAGTCAAGGCCTTCATCAAATGTCCCCCCCCCCAACCCCCCCCCCCCCCAACCTCCTTTCCGAACAAAGTTCCTCGCTACGGGTCTGCCCACAATATATCCATAACTACTCAATATGCAGTGAGAAGTCGGTCGAACTCGACACGCTTGACTCAAATCAATGAAAAAAATGCGTGATATGACATTACTTACCTAAAGCTTCGCATGACATCGTCTTTCAGAATGAATGGAATCTGCTGCACTTTTTCACTTCAGACGAATTATGAGAAATAAATCGGTTGTCTAGGGTCTAAAAAATTGAAGAATGATAAGTTTATATAGCAATGAAGATAAGCACAAATATAATGATGTGAATTGCAATGAACTAGTGAGAGCAATATCGAAGTACCAGATTTTGATTGGGAATAATATTTAGAAGAAATTCTGGTGCCACCAACATTCGCGTGTGCCTAAGCAGACATCCCTGTTCCTGTAGCCGAGCGAAGACATCCCAGAGGAGGGAATGTTTGACCATTAAGAGTAATTATTAAGTTTGTTAAGAAACTTTTGAAATGTTTTTTTAATGAGTGGCTCTGGTACATACCGAGCTAACGGAGCCTTGGCAGGCCGTTCTCGCTCGAGCTGACTTGCAGACCCTGAAGTGTATTTTGGATCAGGCTCAGCATAAAGCAACGGCCACTGGAGTCCTGGACTAGGGACCCACCCTCGCAGCTCCCTTGTCTCTCATATTTCTTGAATAAAGTTTTTCATTCAATCAATCAATAATCCAGGATATTAGGACTGGACTAGCGCTAGCTCAACTTACGCCGTAGATAACTACACAATCTACCCAATTCGCTTTGTTGCTAGCTCCAGAAAAGCTCGAAGCTTGAACTAACGCTGTCGTGGTATATTCCTGTGACGTCCCGATTAACGTAGTTACATGATGTATTCACCTATATAAATGCTACTTGATATTTGCACTTACACCGTCATAAGCTATTCCTGTACGCAAGAAAAAGGAAAAGGGGAAGAGCATAGAAATATTGAAAGAATATTCGCTCACAGAATCTTCTTTGGTACTGCAAAGCGAAGCGTGACCTCAGTTTCAATGTTGAAAACTACATCGTTATGGCCTTCTCTGAAACGTTCCCAAGGGGCATCGGCAGAGCTTCTTTCATCTTCTTTGTGTTCGCCGGCGTCTGGAATGGCCCAACCAAAAAGCGCATTTCGCGAACAGGGAAACACGTGCTGAGCATCAGTTTTTTAAATGCGAATGCATTTCATAGTCGGGCTATGTCAGGCATCCGGCGTCGTGCGGCGTTGGCGTTGTCCGCGGCAGGTGTTATCTCTCCGCTCTCACTCCCTCTCCCATAGCAACAGCTGCGGGCGCGCGCGCTTATCCTCGCCCCTAGCAACCGGAGCAGGGTGGTGCGGGCGGAGTAGCGGAGAGTGAGTGGAGAGGAGGAGCGCGCTCTGGTGCGTGAGGGCGCTCGCATCGCGGGAGCTCGGCGGAGCTATATATGAAAAAAAATTTTTTTAAAGTAAAAAAAACACAAAAAAGCAAAAAAAAAGAAGAACAGGCGCTGCGCCGTGCTCCCGAACGGGCTGCAGAAATTAGGCGCCTTTTCCTTCTTCGAACCACAACCACCATATATAAATGGAGTGAAGCGCGCGCGAAATGCATTCGCATTTCCTCACGATTCCCCTTGGGGGAGGTGGGGGCATTTTTTTAAATCGGGAATTTTACTTTGTACATACTCCGTCTAGGCTTTATACGGATCATCCTACGAGAGCTTTTATTCCTCCATTACGAAGTATTTAAACAAGACCTTCATAGAAAGTACTGTACAGCAATGAGTAGCTTCTTGTATTGCTGGCTTGAATTGCCTTGAAGTTTATTTTACTGTCTTGTCACAGTGAACCTGGCACGTAGGGCATTGTCAAGGTGTTTCATTCAGATTGTTTTCCCTGTCCCAACCACTTACTGTAAAACTGTCTGTGGTAAAAAACTTCACCGAACTTCACTATCATTTTACAGTTGTTTTGTAAGCCCGTACAACACATTCGTATTGATCAGATGTATCAACATTCTGCAAGCTTGGTTTTCTGGCCCAGAGCGTAAGAGACTGGCCTTCAGAGCATGGATACCATAGGTTCGAATTCCAGCAGCGCTAAGAAACTTTTCTTCGGTTGGCACTTTTAGTTCTGTGTTGCAATCCATCTTACGTGAGAGAGATACGGACACACAGTGTACGCGTTGAGTCGGAATTGAAATGCTTGCAGAATTAAAATAGGAGACATCGAGGGGAGGGGGCGCATGGCAATTCAAGACACAATCGCCAAGCTCCATTTTAGAGCTAAGGAAGGCACCAAAATCGCGAGAGGACACTGAGAAATCCAGGCAGCACTGTAAATAATTTAAACTGTACATATGAACTGAAAAATACGCACATAACTTCAAAGTTCTTCCAGCGCCTCCTTTATTTATAGATGTGGCGTTGGTTCTGCAGAACAAACTTGTGATGTACCTACAGATATCTACGTAGCAAATTTTATCAACACATGTGACTTAAACGTAGGCGGCCGTCGAGCATTGCCTTATGAGTAGCGGCTAATCACCGACAAGTCCGCGATAGAGAGTATTAATTATTGGAAAATGGCGCATATAGTGAATTATATGGGGCAGCGCTGTTGTATAGCGCATGTCCTGTCTTTTTCTCGTCCTTGTCTTCGTTTTAGCGCTGCCCCATATAATTCACTATGAACCCTAACCAACTAGCCCACCTTTCCGTTATCCCCGCAGGGGCGTCTGCGCGAGCAGGCGTTTGGTGTGTGGCGTCACCACGGACCCGAGCCAACGGGGGGGTTTCGACCCCCTCCCACGCCTAGCCGTGCGTGGCTTTGCCGTGTCCGGGGAAAAGGGAATCCTGGGGGGTTGAGCCGACGCTGGGTGTTTGGACCTTTAAGGCCCCCCCGGCAGAGGCAACACACCCCTTTGGCCCCAGCTTCACGCAGACGGCACCCCTGGGCTGACCCACCCAGGGGAAATCGGCGGTCGCCTTTTCCTATCCCCCTCTCTGATCTTTCTCTTTCCTATCTTCTTTCGTTCCTGTCCTGTCTCCTACTCCCTTCAATTACTTCCTCATTTTCGTAGGCGGCCCGGTTTAACCGTGTGTATGTGTTCTCTCTTGGACATAATATATTAGGTTATATTAGGTTATAGCGGTATTGTACGGCTGGCGTCTGCAGCCTTACATGTTAAGTGCTGCAGCGTCCCCAAGTAGGACTCCATGGTGGGTGGCCGCCACTGCCGCCGAAACATGCACTACTATAATGGAAACACCTCCATTCCCCCTGCCTGCTTGATCGCTACCCTTACAAGAGGGTGCGCACCGACGAAATTCTCCATTCACTGACCCAACCGACACAAACCTTCGCGAAATTCCATGTCCTGCACAGCCAGAATCCCGAAAAACTTGCAAGAACCATTTCCCCGTTCATGGTCTCAAAATCCCTAACCGAATCCCTAGGGCCAGGCTACAAAGTAACCAAAATGGCCAGCGGTGACCTTCTCCTCGAGGTCCCAGCGAAACAGCAGTATGAGAAACTCAGCAGCCTCGAATCACTTGGAAACGTACCAATCTCAGTGACACCCCATAGGTCGATGAACAGTTCACGCGGAGTAGTCTCAGAAGCAGACCTCATTGACTTGTCTGAAGTCGAATTGCTAGAGGGTTGGAAGAATCAAAATGTAACTGATGTAAAACGGATCATTATCCGAAGAGAAGGCAAGGAAATACCAACCAAACATCTCATTCTTACATTCGCAAGCAGTGTCCTCCCCCAATCTATCGAAACAGGCTACATCAAATTAACTGTCAGGCAATACATCCCCAAACCCAGACGATGCTTTAAATGCCAAAGATTCGGCCACGGATCACTCAGCTGCCGTGGTCATCAAACTTGTGCTAAATGCGGTGTACAAGGTCACCCATCCGGACAACTGTGTCGGCACACCACACTGGTCAACTGTAACGGAAGTCATCCTGCTTACTCACGTTCATGTCCAAAGTGGCAAAAAGAAAAAGGACATCATCACATTGAAGTACAAATACAACATTTCTTTCCGTGAAGCCCGTAAAAGGTGCTCACCCTTTCATACCACACCCTACGCTGATGCGGCGCGCCGGGGGCAACGTCGCATCGGCCCCCGCCACCTCCTTCGGCCTGCACAGAGCGAGCCGTCGGCTGTGGCACCTGCCGCCAAGGCGGTAGTAGTCCAGACTACTCCGCCAACTCAAGAACAGGGACCGGCGACTTCAGGGCCGTCGAGTCTCAAGGCCTCGTCTCACCAGGCGAGGCCCGAAACTCGAGCCTCTAGCCCACACGTGCGGGCATCCAGTGCCTCCCAGGAGGCAATGGACACATCGGTACCCCTGGTGCCGAAACAGCGGCGCAGTTCTTTGGACCGCGCCAAGAAAACGAAAAAGCCAATAACGGGGCCGAACGAACGTCCTGCCACCTGAAACATAAAGTAGTTCTTTTGAACACACCACACTCTTATTGTACACACAGCAACTTTTCAAACTTAATATGCAGACACAAATATTACAGTGGGAACATCCGAGGCCTTCTTCGAAACCTCGATGACCTACAAGAACTCCTCCACGAACACAATCCAAAAGTGCTGTGTGTGCAAGAGACACACTTAAAAAAAAACACACAAACTTCCTACGCAATTACGTAATCTTCCGAAAGGACCGACATGATGCCATGGCGTCATCCGGTGGTGTAGCAGTTACAGTCAATCAAGGAATAGCATGCACGCATTTACCTCTTCAAACTTCGCTTGAGGCTGTGGCTGTTCAAGCCGTTCTCTTCAATAAACTGATCACAATCTGCTCTGTCTACATTCCCCCACACCATAATCTACAAAAATATGAATTCCAGTCCCTAATAGATCAGCTACCAGAACCTTATCTAGCCCTTGGGGACTTCAATGCACACAGCAGTCTCTGGGGTGATTCTCGCTGCGATGCGCGAGGTCGTCTCATTGAACAGTTCCTTTTCTCTTCTGGCGCATGTCTTCTGAATCAGAAACTCCCAACATATTACAATCTCGCAAATAGAACATTCTCATCCATAGACCTCAGCATTGCATCTCCGTCCCTTCTTCCCCTCCTTAACTGGGAAGTAATTGGGAACCCCTATGGAAGTGACCGCTTCCCAATAGTTCTTAGCGCACCAATAGCAAATCAAAGTCCTCCACACGTTCCCAAATGGCAGACAGACGGAGCCGATTGGTAACAATTTCGAAAACTTTCAGTCTTAAATTGGAATCACCTGTGTAGCTTAAGCATAGAAGCTGCTGTGGACTACTTTACAGCTTTCTTGACTGATGCTGCAACTAAATGTATTCCACAAACAAGTGGACTGTCTGGCAAACGACGGGTTCCATGGTGGAATAGTGACTGTCGAACCGCACGAAAGAAGCAAAACCAAGCATGGAGGGTGCTTCGGGACTCTCCGACAGCGGAGAACCTTATAAACTTTAAGAACATAAAGTCGCAATGCAGGAGGACGCGCCGACAAGCGAGACGGGAAAGTTGGCAGAAATTTCTATCGGGCATCACTTCATATACACACGAGGGTAAAGTCTGGAACAGGGTCAGTAGGGTAATAGGAAGACAAACATATTCACTCCCTCTAGTAAACACACAAGGCGACAGCTTGGAAGACCAGGCGAACTCCCTGGGCGCACACTTCGAACAAGTGTCCAGCTCCGCGCACTACTCCGAGGCCTTCCAACACTACAAAACAAGAATAGAAAAACAGAAACTAGAGCTGAAATACACAAACTACGAGGCATACAATGAACCTTTTTGTCTACCTGAGCTACAGGCATCTCTAAACTGTTGCAATAAATCTGCCCCAGGTAATGACCGTGTAGTATATGCAATCTTGAAAAACCTACCTCCCCAAACGCAAAAAACATTACTTTCCCTGTACAATGCTATCTGGTTTTCCGGCGCGATCCCTACTTCTTGGAAAGAGGCTATTGTCATCCCCATTTTGAAACAAGGCAAGGATCCATCCTTCGCTGCGAGTTACAGACCCATCACACTAACAATCTGCCTATGTAAACTTTTCGAAAAGATGATTAACCGCCGACTTATACATTTCCTTGAAACAAACAATCTGCTTGATCAATTCCAGTGCGGTTTTCGTGTAGATAGATCCACCACTGACCACCTGGTACTAATCGAGGCGCAGATCCGAGACGCTTTCGTGCACAATCAATACTTTCTTTCTGTGTTCCTCGATATGGAAAAGGCTTACGACACGACATGGCGCTTTGGAATTTTAAGAGACTTGTCCCACCTTGGTGTGCGCGGTAGAATGTTTGCCGTAATTGAAAGTTACTTGTCCAACCGGACATTCCGTGTTCGAGTAGGCAGTGTTTTATGTCGAACATTTGTCCAGGAAACAGGAGTGCCCCAAGGTGGTGTAGTTAGTTGTACACTTTTTATCATCAAAATGAATACCTTGCGTCTTTGCATCCCACGAAACATGTTTTATTGCACATATGTCGACGATGTGCAAGTCGGTTTTAAATCATGCAACCTTTCAACGTGTGAGCGGCAGGTCCAGCTAGGCCTGAATAAGATCTCAAAATGGGCAGACGCAAACGGTTTTATTCTTAATCCTCAAAAAAGCAGCTGCGCCCTGTTCTCTCGAAAGAGAGGCCTTCATCCAGATCCAGATCTTGGACCTGCATGGTCAACATCTCTCTGTGAAGACGGAACACAAATTCTTGGGCCTAATCCTAGACTGTAAGCTAACCTTCATCTCACACATTAAGTATGTAAAAAACAAGTGCTTGAAAGCTATGAATATACTCAAGGTCTTGTCGCGGACATCGTGGGGCAGCGATACAAAATGTCTGATGAATCTTTATAGAAGCCTCATACGTACTCGCTTGGACTACGGGGCAATAACCTATCAGTCTGCGACGACTAGCGCCTTAAAGATGCTTGACCCCGTTCACCATTTAGGCATTCGCCTATGTACGGGCGCTTTTCGCACTAGCCCTGTAGAAAGCCTCTACGTAGAATCAAATGAGTGGTCGCTCCATCTGCAAAGATCCTATCTATCATTTGTATATTTTTTAAAGGTGAGCGCAAACACGGAACACCCCTCACACTCCACAGTCAACGACCTGTCCAACTCTGCCCTTTTTCACAACCGCCCTTCGATGCGACAGCCCCACGCACTTCGTGTGAGGGGCCTAGCTGAGGAAACGGGTGTGCCACTTCTCGAACACCGTTTGGCGGCCCCCGCTGCGAATCTCCTGCCGTGGGAATGGCAGTTCATAGACTGTGATGTGTCCTTCGTGGAAGTTACAAAACACCCGCCCATTGCACATATCCGTACACACTTCCTCGAAGTCCAGCTTAAATACAAATGTCCAGAATTCTTTGCCGATGCCTCAAAATCTCACACTTCCGTGTCATACGCTGCCGTCGGTCCATCTTTTACAGATGTCGGCGTTCTGGACACTAATACAAGCATCTTCACAGCAGAAGCTCTTGCAATACTTTCGGCAGTGAAACACACTAAAGAACAAAATCTACAGATGGCAGTAATATACA
>JALIZH010016057.1:0-22716 GCA_030522465.1 Rhipicephalus appendiculatus
GACACACACACACACACACCTGAAGATGCAGATTGCCAACTAGTTTTCATTTGTTAATTGCGTAAGTTGTAAGATATTTTTGTGTTCTCTCAGCGTTGAAAGCAAAACCTCCAAATAAATTTACAATTGTTTTTACTTTTTGCGAAAACTACAATACTACGAAAGTCATAATACAGTTGGTGTAGCGCTCGTTTCCGATTAAATAGGGTTAGTTAAGTCCGGTGGAAATGGGGAAAAAACGTTGTTGTAAAAATAAAATAGCTAGACGGCCTAATCACGTTACCACAATTATTACACAGTGATATACTCATGAAAACCCTAACGCACTACGGTATCTGAATTTTTATAATTTTCAAGTGCAACGTGCGAAGACAATAAAAATAATACGCTTACTTAAAAATTTAGTATAGGCTTGTGGTTTATAGAGCAAGTAAATCCGTAGAAACTTAGTCACTCCTTAAAGGGACACTAAAGCGAAACAATGACTTGGTTTAGATTGACAAATTGCACTCTGAGAACTCTAATGCCATATGTTTCACTATCATAAGTTCATTATTAGCGGACAAAATCAAGGTTGAACTTTTTTTAAATTTGGCAGCTATATCTGCGCGCGTGACGTCAGAAATTCCAAATGTATTTTTCGTATTTTCGCGACATTGGCTCAATGAAATTTGCTGAAACTTCGTATGCTCGGTCAATGGCTCCAACAGATGATAGTGCACCTCATTTTTATCGATTAGAAGCTACGTAAGACTCAGTAGACGCCTTCAAAATCTGTGACGTCACAGTGTTTGGTGCGGGAATCTCAAGGTGGCGTCTCCACCCGCATTTCTGTTTTCGCGTGTTTTTTCGCTTACCAAGCGTCGTGTCGCCGTAAGAGTGGTGTTTTCGGGATTGTGAAATTGTACTTAAATAATACGCGAAAAATCGTTTTGCCCTTTAGTGTCCCATTAAGGCAATCAGGTCCATCCGTGCACCTCTTCAGGAAGGAAGATGCGAGGGAAGAGAGAGAGAGTGAGAATTTATTAGAAGGCAGAGAGGTCGGCCTGAGCTTATGCGTCCTAGCCTGCTACTCTACACCGGGGATAAGGGAAGGGGAAAAAAAGAGGGATGAAGGGTGATGATGGGGACAGGAAGAGGTGGTGCGTATGTACAGTAGCCACTTAGCACAGTAGCCTACAGCTTGGTATCTAGTCCAGTGCTTTTGATGAAATCTAGAACCTCCCTTGTAGCAGTTTTTGACACTGTTTGGTCGCACATTGCGGACAAAATGCAACGTTCACTAAGTGGTGTTAGTCCGATGCCTACCAGCGTTGAAGTTAGCATCTTCCTTTGCGTCACGTATAATGGACAGTCACAAAATATATGGGCTAAAGTTTCGCGCACTTGGCAGCGTTCACAGTTCGGGCCGTCCGCATGGCCGATTAGGTGCGCGTAGCGTCGAGTGAAGGCAACGCCCAGGCGAATTCGGTGCAGCACACTAGCATGTCTTCGGCTGATTTTAGCCGGAAGGCGAAAAGTCATATCGGGGTCTGTTTCCTGCAGACGCTTTCTCCGATGATCTGGTTGCGACCAGTAAGTGGCCGCGCTTTCGCGCATGAGCGATCTCAACAATGTGTTGACGTCACTTCGCGAATACGGTATTTTGACGTCCATGGGGAGTGTTGTGTACTGCCGCTCTTGCTTCACTATGAGCTAGCTCGTTGCCAACCAAGCCACAGTGTCCAGGAACCCATTGGAATGTAATCAAGTGACCACCTCTGTGTGTAATATCGAATGCTTGGATGATTCCTAAAGCTAATGCATAATATTGGCCTCTTCTTGAGCAAGAATGGATGGCTTCAAGCGCTGATTTTGCATCAGACAGTATCGTCCATTTACCTGGTGCTTGGCCGTTCACAAATTGTACAGCTTCCTGGATAGCAACAAGTTCTGCGGCTGTCGAAGATGACCTGTGATCTAATTTGTACTGCCGGGAAATACCGAGTTTAGGGATCACGAGGGCCGCAGTTGAGGCGGACGACGTTACGGATCCATCGGTGTAGATGTGCACAGAGTCGCTGTATCGGTCAGACAAATGTGCCAAGGTGAGTTGCTTGAGGGCAACATAACGAACACGCCACTTAGTCGAGCTCCCACGCGGATGCGAGGGAAAGCTTGCACGCAAGCTTAGGTGCCCATTTTTTCTGCAAGAAAAGTTAGTGATGGTATATCCAACAGCCTCTACACAGAATAACTATTCCGTGTGCGTCTACAATTGCGCATTATGCAACTAAGTAACTGCTTGAATATCCTGTGTTAATCGCAGCTGTAGCTGAACACGAAGTAAGAGCAAGAGAGATCACAAGTGACGAACGCGAGCCGCACTCGCGACTCCGGTGAGCGAAGAAGCAACAACGCCGCGGATGGATACAGATTCAGCGCAAAACGTCCGTGAGATAAGAAATTTACACCGTTCTCTCTGAAAACATATTTTGTGAAGCCTATTGGTGAACGTAAGTTTCAACCCTTCAGAATTATTGACGCAATATTAAGAACTTACGAATTAATGTTTTTCTGCGCTAATTTCTTTATCGCAACAGTATAGGTGGGCCGATGCGCCTTCTTATCGTCTGCGCGGGACGGCTGCTGCGTGTGGTGAACGTTCGTTCACAGAACGCAGCAGACCATTCGTTCAGTGATCCTGCCCAATAAACGTCCTTGTCCTCTGGTGTAGTATCGGCAGAAAACCTCCCGTGACTAAAATGCGCAAAAGAAGAAACGTTCCAGAACGGGCATTCAGTTTGCGTTCGGCTTCTTGCCTGCTCTAAAGCCGCGTCTTCAAAACAGCACTTCAAATACGCTTTCGGGAGCCAATACGAGCCCTCGTCCCGTGAAAAGAATTGGTTTTATTCTTTTTAGGTGCTCAGATAAGAACGGAAATTAATGAGCATGTTCTTTAATGAACCAGCAATCCAGAGCAACTCAAATTTTAAAACGCACATTTTCCTCGAAAATCTGTATTTTAGCCCCGCATGCCCCCTAAAGCGAAGAAACTGAGTTCGCTGGATTTCTATTCGTTTCAGTGTCCTCACTAACGGGCAACGTTGTCGCTTACTTGCTGGCTGGCACTGTCACCGCGGCGGCGTCGTTAATGAGAGAGCTGCTGCTGGTAGCCGCCAACCCGGACACAGTGCAAGCGCGCATACAACGTGAGGTGGACGACGCTGCCGGCGGCGAGCGTAAGCCGTCCTGGCAAGACAGAATCTCGACTCCCTACACTATGGCTTTTATCTGGGAAGGCACACCGGAGATACACCATGCTGCCACTCGGAGTACCCAGGCGGTGAGGTGATATTTTGGGCGTGACGGGTATTCGCTCTTTAGTTCACCACTTGAGGGTAAGCAGAGAGAACAGGCTGTATACATATAGAGCGTTATTAGTCACTAAAGTACAAAATGGCGGAAAGTGCAAACAAACGGAAGGTAGGAGAGGCTAGCCGCGAGCACTTCAAACCATAGGTGTGACAATACAGCGAAAACATTCGCCAATGTGTGTGTGTATGAGAAGAGTTAATTTGCCCACTTCGCCGACATTCAAACCACTATAAAGGGACAGAAAAAACTGTCCGTGTAAACATGCTTCACCAGAGTCAAATTGTGCAATAAAACGATTTCCAGAACAGAATCGGAGAGGGTCGGTCGCAATGTCAGATGCGTTTTGCGTGGAATGACTAAATACTGACCACCAGCCACGCTCCTTAGAGACAGCTAGTGGTCGCATTACAAACTAAGAGAGTGCCGCGCACTTTCTTTGGGAGAGTATTTTCTTGTCCCATATTTAACTCTCTTTTCCAGAGTAAATCAAATCTTTTTGAGGCAAGAGTATAGTAATGCCCCCATAGAGGGTCAAAGTACTGCACCCCAACAGAGTAACAGAACTCTGACCGAAGCAGAGTAGCATGACCCCACCGAAGGGAGTAGTAGTTCACCTCACAAAAAAAAAAAAGTAAAAAAAATAGCAGAACTCGGGCCGAAAATTGGGCTTTAGAATTGCTTTTGACAAGTTTCATCACGCGCAGAACATAATGATGGACAAATAAGATACACTACGACAAAAAAAAAAGAAACGTAAAAAAAAATCGCCGAGTGAGGCTCGGAACCGACGACCTGAAGACGCACATCACATTACGCGTATGGCACGCTACCCGCTACACCACGCTGGGAGAATGAACAGCGGCTGTTATCTCTTGATGTTTTAAGTAATGTCCCGTGATCTGTCTCTACATTTTCTTGTTTAGACACGCAGATTTGTCTCCTCACAAGCGACAACCAAACGAACCTGTAGTTCATATGTTTGTTTTGTGCTTCGCGAGATCGAAACGTCAATACGACACGTTCGGCAGTAAAAAAAGATTAGCGTAACCGAAGATATATACGACATTCACAATGACTCGCTTAGCGGTTTGTCATTTCTGCGTAGGAAGCATCGCACTTCTGAACTGCACGCTCTGAAATTCGCTGGGAGGCGCTGGAAACGCTGTTTTTTTTTTCTTAGTCGTCTCCAACGCCACAACAAACAAATGCAGTACTCTTTAGCCTACTGCACATATGTGTGATTATTAAGGAGTGGTCAACACTCGCGGTGTGCCGGCACGTCGATATATAGATCAGAAGCAGGAGTCTAACCGCGTTTTACTCACTCATGCCTGAAGAGTATGTGGGCATTTCACTCTCTCAAAGAGAGGTAGAGTATAAAGGACTTTTACTTTCTCCGTTCATACAGAGTGAACAATGCTTTCACTCCATCCGATGCTTTGCGAGAGTAGAAGAACACTCTGAAGAGTTACTCGGCCTTTCTATTCCGGCGATACCCTCAGCAGTTTTTAGAGAGTATGAAGAGCTCGACAATTATATGACTATTCCTGCTATCATTTTTTATTAGGATATAAAATATGTTGGCAACCGCCGTCACCATTTTTTCAAACACTCAACCAAAAGACCCTGATCCAGAGTTCCCAACTAAGTGTTTGCCCTACTTGTAGGGTATTATCGAATTTTACGGAATTTTCGGCCGGCGTGGGGTAGTAGGGCGCTAAAACGATTTTTTTCTTTATCATACGTAGGGTAATTTGCACGTTCTGCTCGCCATCGGTCTGCGAAAAAATGTAGAGGATCCGCGCAACATGTCTGAGGGTTACATTCCTTAAGAAATCCGAGAACTAAAACTATCTTCAAATAAATTGGAAACTGCCTCAATTCACAAGTCACGAACAAAGGGAAGAGACGAAGATAATTCTCGTACGTCAAACGCGCCTGTGCTGGCATTGTCGTTTATTATCATGGATTGCTTTCTCCCTCTCCGTCGTCTCCCATTCTTTCGTTGCCTGGAGGGGCTTTTAAATATTGCGACGACAGTCGGTTCCAGTTATTAAAGGAACGCTGACACCAAATTTGTATACTCGAGATGCTTGTGTTGTTTGATAGCCCTGCATGTGTGGGCACTTATATGAATAACTAACGCTGCCTTTAAGATATTTTAATTTGGTGTTAAAGTAAGCGTAAGTGCTCATGAGTTTTTAGCACCTCATCGTTTAGGTCAAACATAGCTACTAAAGTTTGACGTAGACAGAGGCCCCTTGTGACGTTCAGCAAGAAGAGCGAGCATTGTCGAAGTCGCAGAACATTCATGGGGCGCACACGAAACCACGACTGGCACCCGACGAGGGCGATTGGTCCTCGCCCCTCTCGCTCTTTTGTCGGTTTGCTCTCAAGGAGGTTTTCGCTGCTAACGCCAGAAAAGCTTTTCTTTTTTCCTGATGGGAACATGCTCAAAGAACCCACATCCTTTCATTATTCGCCGAGCGCGGGTCCGAAATTTGAAAAACTGCGCGTTGAGCGTCACCGAAGCTAGAGCCCACGTGGTCTCAGGCGCTCCCCCGCTGCGGGCCTCTATTTCTTACGATTTTAGGTCGGCATTTTGACTCGAGGCTAAAACTGGTCAAAATTACCGAGGCTAGCGTTAATTATACGACACGTTAGATCATTTACGATTTAAATTCGGCATTACCGGACACAAGGCTACAAATTAAAGTGAAAAAGTCACAAATAAAAATTTCGCTGTCAGGGGTCCTTTACGACGAAAGTCTGCGATACCTCATCAAACACGAAAAGTGACCACAGGCGTCAGCGCGAGTGATACAAAAAATCGTGATATAACGGCGTCACTTCACAAAGTCATCTTGACGTCACAGATCGCGAGAATTTGTGACGTCATAATGAAGTCCCAGTGACGTCACTGTGACACCGCGACGTCTAATGAAGACGTCATAACATGACATTGCCCCTTGGTCATTGGTGGGCCGGACCCGTAGGCACGTGAGTTTCTGCCCTCGTCCTCTAAGCGGTACGCAATAACGCAGCAATGAATAGATACCAACTAACCCAAACAAGTAGCCTCCTAGGCGCAGAAAACTTGCGATGCCAACCGATCCTGGAGGCCGTACAAAGCCACGCTAGGTGCAGAAATATTTTGAGGGTGGGAGGACCAATACAATCCACTCAGAAGTAGATGCAAAAGAAAATGGCTTTTGCCTTCCACACATCTTGGGCGAATGCATAATGGACGATGCGAGTTTTTCGATCATAGCGGATGGATCTATGAAAGAGCATTCTTTTGATAACTGGGCGCTGACCTTGGAGTCCACCAAGCTGAAAATTTTGTTATTATTATTATTATTATTATTATTATTATTATTATTATTATTATTATTATTATTATTATTATAACACTCTTTCAGCAATCACGTGATTGCTTAGAAGTGTACAAAAAACAAGAAAAACAAGAAAAGAAAGAAAGGAAAAAAAGACACGGCATCGTCAGTCGAGTAGCCACAGGCTTTCGCCGAACACACTTTGGAATTAACAAAGTGTCCTTCAATTCTGGAAGCGTCAGTGATGTTGAGGCTTGGTCCAGATAAGTGCGTTAGTGAACCCTCTGTTTATATACAAAGAGAAGAGCTTGAATTTTTAGGGTTGATTAAGGGCCTTGAATATAGTTTGTGATACTGTCGTGAGTGCCTGTGCACATGTGAGTTATGAGAAGAGGAAGTCTAATTTTTTCAATAAATTCTGCTGTTATCTGTTGCCGTCCTGTCAACTTCTACTTGTGTTCCGTCAGTCGCGTAATTTTATTCCACTACTTTCAATGTCATACCAACTAACCCCCCAACGCACGTTACCTAAAACCCAAGGCTTCATGTAGGCTAGTGCCTTAACATACACCCAGCTGCAGATATCGATATTGAATTAAAACATGCTCCGTCATTTCCTTACATTCCCCGACGCATGTGCATTTCTCATCTCTATTTAATTTCGATTCACAACTGCGCATTCTAAGGCAACCTGACCTCGCTTCAAACAGCGAGGTTGAACTATCGAAAAAAGTATTCTGGATCAATTAGCCTTTACCCTTTTAGTAGTTACTCGGAGCCGGTTTTCTGTCCATCACTGCTATCCGATACATCTTTTGCGCCTCTATGACGTTTCGCTTAACGTTCTTTACTACTATGTCGCTTACAAAGCCAGCCGCATACTTGCTGTTGAGTCTCCTAGTTATTGTTTTCAACTGCGAGTCAACACCTTTCTCATACAAACACAGGAATGCTTTATCTTCCCATCTACTGCACTTCGCGTTCTCTACTCTGTCTTCAAAACTAGGTTTTTAGACCGCTGAACTCGCTACCGGCTTCAACGCCTCCGCACATCTGCATGTCATACAGTGAAGTATAGTCTGCACTTTATTATTGTTACACTCCGATATTTTTAGGCGTAGGGTAAAGCGTATGGTAATACAAAATTGTGTGGGGTAAATAGTGTAATTTTGACCGTGACATCGGGTATTTTTCAAAAATTGGTTGGCAACACTGGCCTGATTGATGAAGACTCCAACACCATGTTTGCAGTAGCCGACAATTAGGGGGGAAACATCAGAGTACTGAATCAGCGCGTACTTTGTAAAGGCGCACTGCATCAATATGGATTACTTTCCTCCATAATGAAATCGATGAATTCATTTATCAGCATAAATGTGCAGTCTCTCAGATAAAACAAAAGCAGTAATATTTGATCACTGAAAACTCACTACAGAGCTTGTCAAGACGTTGTCATAGGCGAATACTTCATTCCGGAAGATGCGACTGTGGTGACGAACGTCTGGGCGCTGCACAACGATCCTGCGATATGGAAGGACCCGGATAGGTTTGACCCAACACGTTTCTTGAAGTGTGACGGCTCACTCGACGGGGACAAGCTTCAGAGGGTGATCCCCTTTTCTGTCGGTAAGTGTGTACTATAGATCGTTGTCTGCATTTTACTTAATCCTCAATGAGAAAACGTAAGATATTGTTCTATAGGGATGATTGGAGCACTACTTTTATTGCCTCGTGTTTTCATTGTAACATATTGCCACGCGTGTTCAGTGCGTGAATTATTGCGATCGCAGTTCTACAGACACTCTCGGCTGGTTTTTGCCGGCGCCGTTGCCGTCGCCGTCATGTCCCGTATATATATATATATATATATATATATATATATAGTCGAAAAAAGAGGACGACAAACGTACGAAACGCAAATTTTTTCTAACGTTTCGGCAGGAGGACCTGCCTTCGTCAGGTCCTCCTGCCGAAACGTTAGTAAAAATTTGCGTTTCGTACGTTTGTCGTCCTCTTTTTTCGACTACATTTCTTACCGGAGCCATTGAACTGCTTCCTCGCATATATATATATATATATATATATATATATATATATATATATATATATATATATATATATATATATATAGTAGGAGAAGCCGACGAAGAAGAAGTGCGCGTGCATTAGATTAAATGGATGGGATCTGAACCACGACGTATCTCTGTTCTCTAACGTCACACAAGTCGACAGGATCGACGTCATCAACCTGCCATGGCTAGGCCAAAGCCTCCGCTCAACATACCGAAGTACAAGGGAACACCAGAAGACGTCCCCGTCGACAAGTGGCTACTCCTTTTCGACACGAAGGCGACCGAGGCATCATGGACACACCGCGATCGGGTCAGTCACTTCAGCGAATACATCGAAGGGGAAGCGTTCAAGTGGTACCTCACAGAGATTTTCGGCAACGACGAGACATGGGACGATATAAAACGCGACATGCCAAATCGCTTTCCTACGACTGACGGAGATGCGTTTCGTCTCTTCATCCACTACCGGCTAAAAAAGAGGGCAGACCATCAAGGATTACTACAAAGAGAAAAAATTGACGGCAGATCCACGAGGTGAATGATGATGAGATTGGGCGAAGCTCCTGCAAGTAATCATCGGCTAAACCGTGAAATTTCTTCCGTTAATTCGCCCGATAAAAATGACGTGAAACGATTGATTAAATGTTTTATCAAACTTTTATTGCTGGTTTCCGTTGTCCTTTCATTATGACCGCTTTGTGGTCGGTGAAATGTAAGCTAAGTGGTTCTTGCACTGGTTGCAGCGGCATCCTTATCCATACGAGCACACACCGACGGCAACGAGCATCGTCAACTACAAACCTGTATCGCGATATGGTTTTGATTATAAAACCATTGCTTTAGAAAACACCTGGCGTCTTCCGTTAAGCAGCTGGCGTCTTTTCGTTTTGCTTTAGAAACATCTGGCGTCTTTTCGTTTTGCTTTTAGAAAACATCTGGCGTCTTTCGTTGGTTTATTTCATCAATCAACGGCGTTTTGAACAAAATTTTTATTGTTTAATCACGCACAGCAGAAATGCCAATGGCTGCTAATGGGGAATGAGAGACAGAAGAATTCGGCTTTTAGTTAACGCGCACGCTGCGAATTTTTTATTGTTCAACAACGCACAGGAGAAATCTCGCACCGGCACCACCTTGGAGGTCAAAGCGTAAGACTGGTTACGCACTACGACTACGACTACGACGAGGGACGAACGGGTGCCGCTTTAAGGAGCTTCGCCCCTAAAAACGACTGGGCTCCTTGGCCGACTTTAAAGAGTGCCACATCATTTCTGGACTGACTGACGGTGTTCCTCCTGATGTGGAACTGGCGCTCGCCGGACTGTCTTTCAACTCGTCATCAGAGTGGCTCGCCGCTGCCCAACGAGTCGAGACATCTTTAAGACGGGTGAGAGGAATTTCCGTTACTCGTACTCCTAGTACTACATCAAGAGCTCTACGTCTCTTCAGCAGACCGCAGCAGCCAACATTGACTTCTCGACCGCGTGTCTCCCACAAAAATGAATGCCAGATATTGCTCAGCTGCTGGTTTCCCACGACAGTTTCATTGGCACAACGAATGTCCGCGCCGCGGGAACGTGTCCACTATTGAGACTAGACCGGAAAACGAGCAGAGTGACCGAGAGTTTCATTAATACAGTTCGATGCTCTCATCAACGGAAGGCCAGTAACTGCAATTCTTGATGCAGGAGCAACAATTACTTGTATCAGTGAAGATGTGTACAAACAGCTCAAGCTTCGCTTCAGTTGATGAGAATTGATGCAGCATCATAGTGCAGCAAGTTACTTCAAGCATTCGAACTTTGGGTCGCGTAAACATTCAATTGCAAATTGGGGAATGTCACAAAGAAAGCTTAAGTACACGTTCTGCGAGGCATGAGAACACAAATAATTCTTGGCCTAGACAACGCTTCGTACTTCAATCTTTCTGTAAATTTGGAAAGCCAGTCAGTAACACAAGGACGTGAAAATTTGAACCTGTCGAATCACAATGAAAAGAAAACCACTCAAGCACCGCTGATGAGAACCCTGAATTCAGAAAACTTGCCAGAACATGAATCAGCAGTGCTCGACTCTCTTTTAAATAAAGTATGACGAGATCTTCTCGAAATCCCAGACAGATATTGGATGCATGACAACTGAGCAACATAGGATTACACTTACCAATGATGTCCCTATTCATCGAGCACCATACAGATGTTCACAGGCCGACAAAGCGGAAATTAACAAACAAGTTGACTCCCTCATTAAGCAAGGTGTTGGGAGGCCTTCGTTGTCGCCCTATGCCACACCGGTCATCTTAGCGGAAAAGAAAGGCGAAGGACGTACTCGTCTATGTATTGACTATCGCAAGCTCAACGCCATAACGGTACCCGACCTATCAACCAATTCCACGTATAGGTGACATTCTGGACAACTTGGGAAAGGCGAACTTTTTCACTACGCTAGATGTAACGTCGGGATACTGGCATGTCCGAATGCATACCGACGACGTTCAAAAAACTGCGTTTGTCACGACTGATGGTCATTATGAGTGGTTGGTAATGCCGTTCGGATTAAAGAACGCTCCGGCTACATTTGAAAGAGCCATGAAATCAATAATAGCCAAACATCAGCTCACTAATGTTAGCAATTACTCTGACGATGTGGTCGTATACTCAGAGACATTTGACGATCATATACGACACCTCGAGGCACTGTTAAAAGCTCTTAAAGACGAGAACGTAAAACTGAAACGGAGAAAGTGCCAATTTGCAAGATCCAGCATTGAATACTTGGCCCACAAAATTTCGCAAGGAATAGTGACACCTAAGCAAAGTAACGTGGCTGCAATACTCAAATTTCCGACACCTAAACGAGAAAAATTTCTCCAGCGTTTCCTGGGCACTGTAAACACTTACCGTCAGTACATCCCTCATTTCAGCGATATTGCTCTGCCACTCACGAAACTATTCCACAAAGGAAGCAAATGGACGTGGACAGAAGCATGCGAGCAAGCTTTTCGGGAACTGAAGAAGCGCATAACTGAAGAATCGGTGCTTCGCATATACGACACTTCGAGACCATGTACTGTGTACTGTGATGCATCTGGCGAAGGCATTGGTGCACCGCTGAAGCAACCTGACGACATAGGCAAGGAACATCCCGTTGCCTATTACTCCCGCAAACTACTTAAGCCGCGAGGTCAATTATGCTATTACAGAAAAAGAATGCCTTGCCATTATAGATGCCACTGATAAATGGCATTGCTACCTTCATGGGAAAGCCATTCACTGTTGTAACGGATCACTCTGCACTACAGTGGTTGAAGAATATTAAGAAACCTCAAGGTCGTCTCTTCCGGTGGTCGTTGGAAACTATCGATGTATGAAGTAAACATCGAACATCAAAAGGTCATAAGGAACGTCGAAGCAGATGCACTCTCCAGAGCCCCAATAGTTCAACTTCTGTCCCACGATGAACGATGCAGCAGTGAGTGCCCAAAAGGAACGTATTCATTTGGAAACAACGTATCCATCGTCAAAAGAAAAGGACTAAGGAAGATCTATATGCCCCATGAAGTACGCCCAACCATTCTTAAGAACGCACATCAACATTTTGGGCATGTCGTAGTGAAGAAGACACTATCACTCCTGTCGCCGCAATATTATTGGCCGGATATGGTAACCGATATTGCCACCTACATTCGGCATTGTGATACATTCCAGAGAAGCAAGAAGACGAAAACAAAAAAGTATGGGATACTTGAATCCCTGCCTCCTGCTGAAGAGCCTTTTGACCTTTTTGCGATGGACACCATTGGGGGATTTTGTGGATATGGCTCATCAAAAAGGTTCATCCCCTTGGTTATTGACCATGCAACTCGCTACATATGGGCGTTCGCCCTTAAAAGTGAGAACAGCGACGCCTACATCTCATGCTTAACCCCTTCAGACACGCATTATGATGTACTGTCCGGAAATGTCTAAACTTCGCACAACATAATTCTAAGGCACTCGTTATTACATTCCAAGAAAGAAAATGAAGAAGTATGTTGTTTTTTGCTAGCTTTGCTAATTAATCTTAATTAGCGTATAATTAAATATTTAATTATTCTGCAACCACTCCCGTACAATTTTTACATAAAAAAGAAGCTAAGCTTAAGCTCAAAATGCACACGCAGTTCTTTTTTCGCTCTGTTCATTTTGAGCAATGAAAAATAATACTTAAGAAGTTGGTTCTGGAACGCGGCACGTCCACTGACCCGTCAATCATCGTAGTACCTCCACCAAAGTGATCGCCTGCAGTCATATGCAGCACATTGGGGTCAAGTCAAGACACGTTGACTATGTAGAAGGTTCAATTGATCCTATGCGAAATGTATCTTGCCCTTTCTTTCCCACTAGTCCGCGGAACTGGCAAAAACAAGTCGCGTCCACATATGTGGACGCTGTGTCTGAAAGGGTTAAAAGCCATTTTTGCTGCCGGAAAACCACGGAAGTTTCTTTCAGATCCTGGAACAGGATTCACTGAAGGAAAATTTAAACAGTTTCTAAAACATAACCGAATACACCAACTCTTCACCTCATCTCATCATCCGCAATGCAATGGTATGAACGAGCGGACAAACCAGACCATCGTAACCAGACTTAAGTACAAGATCAATGACGAGCCACAGAAGTGTGGGACTAAGCTGCTGTCGGAGGTAATAGACGAATACAACAGAACGCCTCACGAAGTTACCGGCTACGCACCGTCCTTCCTGATGTATGGAATTCCATCTTATCGAACTATACTGAAACAGCGAGAACAAACGGTGGAAGAAGCGCGGAAAGCTGCTGTTAATAATTCTATCGCCTACCACAATAAGAACAAAGTAATCTATGATAAGAAATTTCTTCCGATTGAGTTCCAAGTCGGTGACTTCGTCCTTTACGAGACACCATGGCATCCCAACCACGGCAAACTCAGTTCCGTCATGGAAGGTCCCTACAAGATTCTACGCAAAGTCTCACCAGTGAACTATGAGATCAACCACTCCGTGTTGCCCTTACGTAGAAACTCGGACATTGTTCATGTTAGCAAACTACGACGTTATTTTGTACCTTCTGAACTGAGACTTTCTCGAGGGGAGGGGGAAGAGTGTAACGTATGAACAAGGTGATGGTAGGAGAAGCCGACGAAGAAGTGCGCGTGCATTAGAATAAATGGATGGCATCTGAACCACGACGTATCTCTGTTCTCTAACGTCGCATATATATATATATATATATATATATATATATGTATATATATATATATATATATATATATATATATATATATATATATATATATATATATATATATATATATAAGCCACAAAGTAAAATAATTCAGAAAAATGTTTCCCGCCGAGCGGAATCGAGCGGGTGACCCCTCGCACCGCAGCGCACGGCGTTAACCGCTCGGCCACAACAGCGCACGTCCTTCAGCATACTAACCGCGAGATATTTTTATTGCTACACACTCTCCTTTCTATCTTTTACGTTCCCGGCGTATCGCACGTGTAGATACTGCCTTGCGCAATCCACGCGAGAATGTCCGAGAGCATTCTAGATAGCTTTCGGATCATCTGTTCGGCTTGAGTGCGCAGAAGCGAACAGTTGAGTTTATTCTGGTACAAACTTGGCCACCAGCGATAGCGCTCAATGTTCGACGCCGCGTGTATAAATGCCGACGCGCATTACCGCGGATCAGTTTATCGACGACCGACGCTCTGTGCGCCGATATCAGCGTATCAGCGTGCATCGCTTGCTGTAATTTGAGTTTCCCTTTCGTGGCCAATGGTGCGGCCGAATCAAGAGTTTCACCTTGCGGAAGGCTACAGCGGTCTTCGTCCACGTCACGACCACGTAACAATATACATCATTTACCGCTGGCAGTACGCCAATCTCGGGGGAACATAAGCGGGAAAGAAGTGGTTCTCATGCAGTTTGTCGTATCAGTGGTCACAGCACGAAGCGGTGAGATGATAGCACGTAAAAGGGTATACGAGACGCGTTTGCTGGTGCCTGCCGAAATTGCGCGCGCGCCAGCTCTCGCGACCACGCCCTTGTAGTCCAAGTTCACAGGTGCAGATATCGAACCACGCAGCCCCCCCCCCCCCCCCACCCTACTCCGACGTCCCTTCATGTTCATTCGTCCAATGAAAGATGGACAAGGCTTCCTTTCTTGTTAAGGAACAACCGACAGCAGGCTTCGCACGTGGTGTGATGTTATCGCATGCACCCTACGTGCGATGGAGATGGGCAGCTTGTTTCATCTATGCTTCAGCCGTGTTCCTCGCTAGCGCTCGCGAGCTTTTACTAGCGGGTAGAGCATACGATGCGCGCAGAAAAGTTATCGATGTGGGCTTTATACGGAACAAGATGGCGACAATGAAAACCTGCACAGAGTGTCGATAATTTTTATCGCAATAAAAAAATATACAGTAACCGTGGAAGCGGGTTCGCCTATTTTTTGAAGAGCTGCATCGTCTTCCCTGTAAAGAGTTCGTCCGTTGGAAGAATCAAATAATCCGGTTCCTCTTCCATTCGTTCCCTTCCATATCTCCTCGACACTTATTTCTTCATAAAGCATGTGTACAATGGGAACACTAAGCGTTGAGCCCATCACAATTTCGAGCTTGTCGGCTGCACTCTGTTATTTCGCCTTGCGTAATCGGAAACTCACAAAACAGGGCGAAATAAGTTCATCGCGCACGGTAATCACGCGAGGTGAGGAAGAACATGTGGGCGAATGCATGGCAAAGCAGGGTAGTAGACAATTCACAACTGATATTTCTCGTATATGGACCAATCGAGAATATGTGCCCTAACCATGTAACGTGAATCACCGTTCTGGCGTCGCGAAGAGCGCCAAAAAAAAAACGAAAAATAAACAAACAAACGATAAAGGCCAAGAAAGAATAACGCGCTCTATTTTATGATTCCAGAGGCTGCTTTGGGGTCCTTTGGGGTCCTAACGCGGAGTTACGGCCACGCTAGAGTGTACTAGAATCTCTAGCCACTCTAAGCACTCGTGCGTTGCAGAGCTACCATTGGTATGGATGGATGCAACCAGCGACGCCGACGCTCGGTGGTTGCACCTGGCAGTGTTAATGCGTCGGCAAAATTGCAGTTTTCCGATTCAAAACGCGCCGAATGGGACGGACGCGTAGAAACGGCGCTCTGAAGAAACTAATTGCGGCTTTCACAGTTATCATGCATTACATCACTTCACCAAGAGCACTCTAAGAGAACAGTGGTAGATATAAAAGGCGCGTTTGTAATACCTACATAGTATGTGACCGTGGTGCAGTGGATAGTGTGCCCGGCATCTCTTCTTGTGGACCAAGAGGTCATAGGTTTGACTCCCGGTGACGGAACGTTTTTTCTTTGTCTTCTGATCATGTGTATTTTTTCGACGTCATTTCCGTGACGGAAATACGTCACTAAAATTTTGGTGGACCCCGGCATAAAACACTTTCGCGTTAAAATTTCCGCCAATGGGAGTCGAACCTATGACCTCTTGGTCAGCGACAAGCGATGCCGGGCACGCTTTCCACTACGCCACGGTCACATACTCTCTCGGTTGTACAAATGCGCCTTTTATATCTACCACTGTCCTCTCGCAGTGCTCTTGTTTAAGTGAAGTAATGCATTATGACCGTGCAATCCACGATTAGTTCCTTCAAAGCATCGTTTCTACGCGTCCGTCCCATTCGGCGCGTTTCGAATAGGAAAAGTGCAATTTTGTCGACGCATTATTACATTACCAGGTGGCAACGTTACCCCCCAGCGTCGGCCTCGCTCATAGCATCCATCCATACCGAAAAAAGCTCTGCGACTCGTTAGTGCTTCTCGTGGCTGGAGTTCCCAACTTACGCTCACCCCGGAAAAATTGCAGCCGGCCAACGGAAAAGACCCGAAGCGCGTTGCTTTTCCCTCTGGTCGGGCAGTGGGGATAAATAACTCCAACATGCCACGCGTTCGCGACCTTAGCCTAAGTTCGGCGTCCATTAAGTGACACTCTTGTGGGTGTCACAGCTCTCTCATTCCGCTCTTACCGTACAGTTACCAGAAGCATCTATGATCCCAAGGGTTTGTTTTAATCATTGATCATGGACGTTAGTCGTAGGGATACAGATGTACCACCAAGTGTCAACGTGAATGCATCCACGTTAAGCGGTGCTATAACTGTCAAACACCAATAGACATTGTGCAAGCTCTCTTTTATCAATATACAGAAAACAGTTAACTACTTCTGTAAGGACACGTTTCACTTTCGTGTTATACCGATTCCCATGACGGAGGGATCAGCCATGTTTTTTCCGTCTATGGTTGAAGCGCATTCCGTTCCTATAATTTGAGTCAAGAGTTGTGAAAACTTCGTGACGTCATAATGACGTTGAAGAGGACGATTCCGAAAGAGAGGGCGCGCTGCTGGCCGAGCTTCCTCCAATCAGCGGCGGCTGAAATGGAGAGCCCATTACACCGACACATCGAGAGAAGCTTGCCAAGTGAAGCGATGTATTTTTTTGCCCCGATTCCCCGTACGGGTTAAAATGAAAGACTACCGGCGGCGCGCCGAAATTATTGCCCGGCGGCGGCGGCGGCGTGGCCACTCTGGAAATTTCGGCGGCGGCGCACAGCTCTAGTAACAACAGCCGCTCGCTTCTCGCCCCCCTCACCCTCCCACTCCGCGCGCCTTTTTTGTTTTTTTTTTCTTTTGGGGGGGGTGAGAGGGGGTTGCCTTTTCTCCTCTCATGCCGCGCGCCGCTTTTTTCTTTTCTTTTTTTTTTTTTTGCCGCTCGCTTTTTCTCCTGTCGTGCCGCGCGCCGTTTTTTTTTATGCCTTGTGCGTGGCGCGCCTTTTTTTTTCTTGTGTGCGCGCGTGCGCTGTGCTTTATCGCGGTGCGCAGTGCGTTTGAATACACGCAACCAGTATGTGCCAGAGCATAAAGGTCCAATTCCACCCAAAACGTATCTTGACCTCGTTTTCATTGGTCCGTTTCCGAAACAAAAGATTTGTACAAAATGAACACGATACAAGTTCAGAAGAACAGAAGCGAAGAATGCACAATGTGTCCATGACTAAACAGCACAAAAGCTCATTGCAAAGTTCAGAATTTATAAATAAAAAAAATCGAACGCGTTGAAATGTGAAGACCCTTTGGCGATTACACATATAAAGAACATGACTTTCCTTAGGTGCAATACTGACCTAAGCGCAGAGGAGCCTTTGATGAGACAGAGTCACGAAGTTTAAAGAAATTTCAATGCGTGGCAGAAACAATAAATAATCGCAAGACATCTAAATATGAAATAATAATGCAATGATCTACTTATTAACCGTTGCACTGACACGAAACACACAACAACCACTCGTATATTTGCTTAGATGTTGCTCAAATATATATGGAATGCAGGACACCTTCACTGCTGATGAACGAAATGAAAATAAAAGCAGATTTGGCGGAGTAAGTAGTACATTTCACTAAAAAGAGCAAGACACATTATTAAGGAATTGAGCACTACTTAAGAGTTAGCTGGTGGCAACGGGATGAATGGCGATGGTCAGTTTATGCAGCAGCAGATAACGTTCGAAGAAAAGCGTATCCCTCGACGGTCAGGTGAAATAAGCCTACTACACAGCTTTTCTTATACCGAGAATACAATGTCTAGCCGAAGATAACGTCATTGAATGGAGGATGTCATGCCGGGCGCACTGTGCACTTCATTGTGATAAACACAAACAGTAAAACTCTACATATGGGACACTCAAGGCTCACAAAAAAAAAAAGACTCTCTCATGGCTACACATGAATTCTTAGAGCAGTTTTCCCATAGGTAATTACAGAGATAATACATAAACACGCGAAGAGCACTTCTTTAGCTGTAAGTAGTGACACAGAATATTCACGCACCGAAAAAAAAGCGCCGGGCGCAGAATAGAAAGCTGGTCCACTTGAGTTGCGGATGGAGACTTCGCAGACAGAAGATTTCACAGCTGTTAACCCCTCCTTGGGCGAACGCATCAGTTGTTGCCTTCTCCAATACTCCGACAACGTTCCCGTCCTGAAAAAAAAAAAGCGATTGAAAACTATGAATTCCAACGCTACAAATTACGAAGACGCATCACGCAAACGTCGTTTCCTCGTCTCGGCTGATTGCAAGCTGCGAACCATCGAGTCGCAGAAACGCGTATTTAAACTATGCGGAATGATAAACTGACAAAAAAAGCAAAACGCACTTCCCTACCACGCAGTCATGTCAGAGACGCGAAAGTTAAACTATGAGTGCTTTAATTTCATTGCTTCTAGGAACAGCGATATTAACCGTAACCTCGTGCGCTCCACGATTCCGCTATATTGAAAAACAATAACTGTTGCCGAACTGCAATGGAGCTATGCATGTGTGGCTGCGAACGCACACCGCATACTCACCTTTAGTTTTTCGGAGCATGGAAGAATCTTGCGGAACTCGGATGGTCTTGAAGTATCCGTGCACCATTGCACGATGTACGAATTCTGCATGCCGTAAACCATCACGGTGCAACAGCGCACACGCAGACACCGCAATAACTACACACGCCGACCAAGTAACGGAACATAACAAAACTTTGCATAATGGCCGGAGGCTTCGACGGGCTCCTATGGCGGCGGCGAAGCACGGCTGCGCGCGGCCGGCGCGAGGAGCGCGGCTTTGCCGGCACGGCTGCAAGCGCTGACATTGGCTGCTTTTTTTGCCTCGCCATCGACTCTAGTGCCAATTTCGCCTTCAGTTATCGCTCTTCTGGCTGGCGGCTCATTTCAAGATGGTGGCTGTGACGTAATTACTTGGGACGCCGGAGCGGCCGGCTTTCCGACCGTTGCCCCGCTCGTCAACGCGTACTTTGCCCTGCGAGGCGTAGTCGCCCGTGCGCATGTGCTTGTACAGTACTCACGGAATGAAATAGGACACTCGGAGCGCGTGGCTGCCGGCACCTGCAGCGCCGCTGGTTGGTTTTCGTGAAACCAAGGTGTTGCATTGTGGTATAGAGCGAGGGAGAGAACATTTGCAGAGCAGAATTTGTCTTTCCGGTATCAAACGAGTCGGCCTTTAGTTCATCGTGTGCACACGGCTAGCGTGGCGCTGCAAATCTCGCGCGCTTCCCCATGCCGACGGAACACGCTCGCCGGTGCGCACCACATATATTGCGGCGCGAGCAGACGACGCTCTCGTTCTGCATGCTTTGGCGATGCGGCACGCATGCTGTGCAAGTATCGCACAGGATAAAACTAAGAGACTGAGTCTAAGGTGCGTTCGTCGACGTGATAAACATCCGCACAGGAGCATGGAAAGTTTATTTCGTGCTTTTTGTCACGACAAAAAAAAAAAAAAAAAAGGAAAAGCAGTCACAGACATGTCTTCGTGCACATCGGAACAACATTTTAGTATTTCGTTGTTTCGCCGCGAGAAGCGCACACTGCGGCCATTGTGCGCGGCACGCTAGCGTAGAGGCTGTCGGCCACGGAAGAACGTGCGAGCTTCTGCCATTCCTCTTCAACGGCCGCCCAAAGGGCGTCCGAAGAGTACTTGTGCAGCGGCCGCCGTGATAGGGCTTTCTTTATTTCAGCTCACACATTTTCAATAATGTTCATATCCGCACCCTGCGGGGGCCAGTCAAGCATCATAACACACCTCTCCTCCAGCAGGCGACTTACTGCTCCTGCGGTGTGTACAGGGCTCCGGTCGTCCTTGAAAGAGGCCGTCCTTGAATGGCCCATTCAAAGCGTACGGAATAAGGACGGTGTCCAAGAGGTCTCTGTACGCTGCGGCAGTGAAGCGGCCGTCCAGACGTACCAACGGGCCCAAGCCGTCTTTGGAGATCGAGCCCCACACGTTCAGGCTGCAGCGGCCACTGCTTGCCACGCGATGCAGATTGGGCGTGTCGAACCTGGGGAAAGAAACCGGGAAGAACACAGACATTAATTTCTTTTACCGCGATCTGTCACTGCGATTGATAACCACGACAAAAGCGGGCCGTGCCGTTGTATATTGGAAGAATGCGCTGCTTCTGGTAGCCACTTCTACGAGCTGTCCAACACACGTAACAAGGTGCTGGTGAAACTTTTTCGCGGTCGCATTTTTTACTCGCGGCAGAGGAGTGGGCGGAACATAAACCTATACTTTTTGACGAAAACGCATACCTAGCCACCGCATACATTTGCCCATCTATCGTGCACAACGGGAATTTAAAGACAGCTAAAAGCTGTTTGATACTTTAGGCGACCCTTGTAACCCCCCGATTAGTGATGTTGTCCACTTACCTCGTGCCTTGCGTCCTCCACGTTCGCTGCTGCTGATCCCATTTTGACGTAAAGGTGCTCTCGTCCGAAAAAATGACGTTCTGACACTCTCCTACCGTCCAGGACCGATGCTCCTGTGCAAACAGCAGCCTTTTGATCTTGTTTTCCGACGAGACGAAAGGCTTCGTCGCCGCAATACGGCTGCGAAGGCCACTCATGTGCAGGCGCTCGCGTACTACTTACGCGCTGGCTACGAGCCGCAGGTCGTTCCTTATTTCTTTGGCCGTCAGCTTCGGGTTGCGTCTCGCTACTTCCGCTATTCGCTCGTCGTCAGAATCGGTAGTCACCTTCGGTCGGTGACCCCGGGGTAGATTTGTCAGCCGAGCTTCAGTGCTGAACGCCTTCACGATCCTGTTCACCGACGACCGGGAGCATCCCGTCATATCAGCGATTTGTTGCTGCGGCAAACCTGCCACCGACAAAGTGTCAATCTGCATCCTTTTCTGCATCGGTATTCCTGGCATTGCTGCGCGGGACTGAAATGGATGCACGCCTTGTGTTCACCTCATATATATAACTGCACCTGTGGCTGACGTGAAACAACGAAATACTAGAATGTTGTTCCGATCTTCACGAAAACATGTCTGTGACTGCTTTTTCCTTTTTTTTTTGTCGTGACAAAAAGCACGAAATGAAACTTTCCATGCTCCTGTGCGGATGTTTATCACGTCGACGAACGCACCTTAGACTCGGTCTTATGGCGAATTCCATTGGGAGAGCAGGAGCACTCAAAAGCACGCTGAAAGTGCTCTCTTCAGAGCCAGCGCGTTTCAGTGGTCGAACAGGAGTAGGAGCACCGTCATCCAATGGTAGAGCGAGAGCGCTTTTGCTGCGCCGGGAGCAGCGAAGAGCAGTCCTGTCTGCTCCCCCTTGAAAAGCGGAGTGAGCGGAGAACGCAGGAACGTGGCTTGTTAACGTCATATCCTCCCGACGATCCTCCTCGCTTGTTTACATTTCACTTCTTCGTGTACGGTGGCAATGGCGGCAATGCTGGGATGCGTAAAATTTCTCCTCACTCGCCTTTTTTACCCTCTCGCACCTGCTCTGCGAAAGCGTGCCGCATTCCAGTGGCAGATCGAGCGACGCTGCTCTCAGTGCTCTGCCCCCCACTCCTCACTGCACGGCGCCCCTACTCCTGTTCTCCCAATGGAATTCGCCATTAGTTTGATCCTGTGCGATACTTGCACAGCATGCGTACCGCATCGCCAAAGCATGCAGAACGAGAGCGTCGTCTGCTCGCGCCGCAATATATGTGATGCGCACCGGCGAGCGTGTTCCGTCGGCATGGGGAAGCGCGCGAGATTTGCAGTGCCACGCTAGCCGTGTGCACATGATGAACTAAAGGCCGACTCGTTTGATACCGGAAAGACAAATTCTGCTCTGCAAATGTTCTCTCCCCTCGCTCTATACCACAATGCAACACCATGGTTTCACGAAAACCCACCAGCGGCGCTGCAGGTGCCGGCGGCCACGCGCTACGAGTGTCCTATTTCAATCCGTGAGTACTGTACGTCGTGTGCTTTCACCGGAAAGGTTGCGTTTAAGTTACAGAGTGCACGAAGGTCACTTCGCTGCAAGATCAGTTTTGACCAGAAAGATGC
>JALIZH010016058.1:0-22018 GCA_030522465.1 Rhipicephalus appendiculatus
ATGGCCAGTGAACGGTTGTGCAGCGCGAGCAGTCGGTTTTTCAACCAAGAAACTCGCTAGCAGACGCTGCCTGCGTCGGCGTCGCGAGGCGAGAGAGGGGGAAGCGGAGGAGGAGAGAGAGGGGGGTGACACGCATGCGCATGGGGAGTTAGACGCCGCGGGCAGGGATGGAGAGAGGGGGGAGTGTAAGAGGGGGAGAGAGGAAGGGAGGCGCATGCGCAGTGAGGGTGTGGTTGCCGTGGGGAGGGATGCCTAGAGGAGAGAGAGGGGGGAGAGGAGGTTTTTTATTTTTTATTTTTTCTTTAACTGTTTGCGCATGCGCAGTAAGGGTGGGCACGCGGCACACCACCACCACCACCACCACCACCGGATTAAGCTTCGCCATAAGATGCTTCACATCTAAAAGCTAGCTCTGGACCCATCCGCCTATTTGACACCCCTAACTAGTAGGCCCACCCGACACCACCACGCAAATGCCTTAACCCCATATTATTCTCGCACTAACACATTTAAGTTTCCGTATTTCCCAAGAACCATTGAGGAATGGAACTGCTTTACTGGTGTATGAATCTGTAAAACAACGTTGTTTGCCATTTATGTTGTTTCTGCTCTGTAATTGATACGTTGTTTGTATTCTTTTTTGTATAAACCACCCTGCTTGGACCTAGAGTCCGCAGTATCGAATAAATAAATAAATAAAAAAAGTTTTTTCTGTATAACTTGTTACGTGACTGTTTGTGTCCTCACGTGATGTAGTATGCCGACATACGTACATGGGCATTTTTCAATAGCTCCTCAGTTGGAAGTCAGTGCTTGTATTTGTTCCTGTTCTTGTCCTTTGTCTGCTTAGCGCTAGTTGTTGAAGCACCATTTAATGCTCACTCGTGGTTGTTGCCATCTCTCATCTAGAAGTTCTTCCACTTATTATGATTGAGTGTGGAGTACCAACCAGCTCGAACCATTGTTGAAATAAAATTGACTTCAGTTTGCTTCTAGTAGCTTTACAAAAAGCGTCAGTTCAGCTGGTACACATTTAATGAAACATCTGCGGATCTGTTTTGAAACATCACAGTTCTGGCTAAGATCAGAGAATAGAACTACCACTATAATTTCTTGTATTAAGGGTAGCAAAATTGCACATGCCATGTCTCATTTGCCACCCTAATTGCTGTGTTCTGCTGAATAATCGTATTTGCTTTACATTTCATTGATAAGCTTACCAACCTAGCGTGGCGCATGGATGCTGGCATTAACTGGTAGCTAATCTCGAAAGATCGAATACTACGGTGTGGTGTGTTTGTTTGGAGGACTATACCACCATATGCTTAGATCGAGTCCTGTTTGAGGAAGGCACAGCAGGAAAAATGCATTCACCTTGGACAATGCGACATTAACAACAGGACCATGGAGTATTCTCGTTTGGTAAAAATTCATCATAGAAAAATTTGGCTTTTGTTATATACTTGTGAATTTCCTGGGCTCTTCTATCATCATGCATGATACAATTCGTCTTAGGAACATGTAACGACCTTTGCATTGACAAGGTTGTAAACAGCTACAGTTCAGCAAGAACTACTGGAAGCAGTGGGAATTCGCTGCTGACACTCATTGCTCCTACTCTGGGCAGTTGTGCAACATCATGACTGCACCCGTATCTCTACTTTATTTTAGCTTGCACAAATAGGAAACCAGTTGTACTGCTATGCACATTATAAGAAAAGTGAAACTGAAAGCACAAATAATGTTTTAGTGAATAGAGTTCCAGTTGATAAAACTTATCTCTGTCTGTGCAGTCTGCTGGAGGCAAGGTTTGCTGGTCTAGACCATGGACCTAAAGGAACTGCAACCACAGATTGCTGATGTTCATTCCTATCACTGCAAAGTGGGCCAGCCCCAGCCAGCAGGGTTCTGCAAAGTTCACTCATCAAAGTCTGGACCGACCTGCAGCACCAGCACTGAAAATTTCTTCTTTAACATGAAGGTAGCATACCCTCTATTCACTCTCAACTAGAATCCCCTAAGGACACCATATCTATGGTGCTGTCCACATCCATTATTCCTAGCATCATCACGTTGTGCATGATCCATTGCAGAATATAGTTTAGTCTGTCATGTGGATTCACTATAAATGTGCTATCCGCAACAAATGAAATCCGAACAGCGGCAAGCGCAGTGGTATAGTGCGTGCCGTCCAGTTGTCACCGTGGACAGGCGCGCGGCTGTTCATACCTGCGCGCGGCTGTTCACGGTGACAACTGGACGGCACGCACTATACCACTGCGAATGCTTTCCGCTGTTCGAATTTCATTTGACGCGGATAGTACATGCTCATGCATTCTTTCTTTTTGTGAACGTTGAGACTTGACTGCCATCTTTTTTTTTTTGTTTCTGTGAATGTGGATGCTTGACTTATTTTGATGCCAATTCATTGTAAGAGCAGCATGCAGTAAGTGATGCCACTCGTTGTTAGGGGGAATTTCGGGCATGTAAGCCAGTTCTATTGTTATATTCCACCTCTGTTTATCACAGCGTATATATGTTATATACAAATAACGTACTAACAAAACAAACTGAAAACCATGTGCTGCCAATACACCTTTTTTTTTTTAAGCAGAGGGCCAGAAACAACTCCAAGGTCCAGACATCGTAATGAAAAGAAATATGCACACTTTTGCTATGTGAATGTGCTGCTGCAAGAATTTTGCGAATACGTGCTAAAATAAGGAAGTTATAGGGGTTACAACATCCGTTTCAGCTGGTTTCAAATTTTCGTGTGGCCTCGCCACCCTTCTCCCGCCATAGGGAGGGCAAAGGCATAGCCCATTGTCGTGACTCCGCCCACTTCGGCAACATGACATGACATCAGCGATACATTATCGGCGCGCAGCCAGCGACGAAGCAGGGCACTTCACATAAGCACTTGTCATAGCGGCACGGGGGAGCATCCTTCCCCTAGTGGCAAAGAAGTGAGACGCCTCTTCATCTCGGGGGCTTTCATTTTGGCAATACCGCTTCTCCTGGTAGTCTCGGGCTCTACAATAAGGCAGAGGGCAGCACAGGAAAATGAAAATGCGTATACTGCGCGGCCAAAACTGCATCACCGCAGGGCCTAGGCACAGTTTCGTAGGGCAAAGGACCAATCGACGAGCTCAGTGGTATGTCAAGTTGCCCATGGCCAAGTTTGATTCACTGCGAGGGGGGATTGGTCAGCAGGAAAGAGGCGCAGGAATTGTTTTTCAGAATGAAGAGGCTGGGCGGCGTGCCGCGCTGTAATATTCGGAAAATGATATCGCCGTGGTCTACTGTACCAATTGGCAAGCTTGTTTGGGGTGTACAAAAAAAAGTGTCTGAGCCTGTTTACTGGCTCTTTAAGCAGCCAATTCCCGCTGGTTGATTCCACGAAAGATAATAAAACTTTGAAGTTACTGATTTTCTTGATGATTTTTATATCATGCCCATATGACTGAATAGCGTGCAATCAAAGTTTGTTTTCAAAGAACATTTTTTTGAACAAAGGAAAAATCAACAAACATTGCCGGGTGACGACAACTATTTTACAATGAGTGCGTTTTCAGAGCGTTGTCACTGCTGCATAAAGTACATCTCTTGTTACAAGAAAATACCATAACACGCTTTTTTTTCTGATGCTTACAAAATAACATTGAGTCATTTTCGGTATTTTCGGGGAATGGAAGGTGTCCTGTAAAGGAAACGACCGTTTGAATGAACTGCATTTAAGCATGCGACTTCACTTCTGTGTTCGATATCCCTCAGTCCAAAGGCAGCCTCTCCAGTCATGCCCTCCTTTTCTGTCACCTGCTTGGTTGCCACGGAATTTATATTTGAATGCAAATTAATGCATTCTTTCAAGCTGTCTCTTTTATGTAGTGCTGAGCCAGACGTGAAAGTCTTGTATAAAAAGCAAGATCTCTCCAAGAAAGGAAACGAACTTCTAGAAAACAGTTCCCAGGAGTTTTTGGTTTTGTTGGCCCGCAATTGTATATTTTAAAACCATATACGATCAACGGAGTTAAAGCGTGTCGATTACGCGAAGCTCGGTGGCAGTAGTTTTTTGCGATGGACAAAACACATTCTGTTTTGATTGCTCCGGTCTGCATTGGCAAACATGCCATGATTGAATGCTTTCCACAGGGGTATGAGTTTCCACCACTACTTTTATCAGCGGAAGCACTCGATCTCACAGGCAGGTCTATGAATAAGCTCAAGGTTCTTCGGCATGCCTTGCATTTGTGCGATCACTTTAATAGCCAACTGTATTGAACTACCATGCATTGCATCCGCCCACGCAACACACGCTACTCTATTTACACTAAGGCACGGTCCACTCGATCCGCCACACGATCCGTACGGTGTGCGTCTAGAGAGCGGGTCGGACAGTGATGGGCGACGTAAAATGTATCGTGTAACCTGGGCGATCTACATCCCAACAATCTGTGCTGCAAATTGGCAGTGCCGGAAAAATATGCATGGCGATGGTCCTCAGGGTGTGCGCTCGCCGGTCGGCACTGTCGCTGTCTGAGATTTCTTTATTTATAATAAACAGTGTCGGAAAGCAAGACTCGTCTACACGGCTTTTCGTGAAGCTTTGTTGGCTTTATATTAGTACATCCATTAAAAAAATAATAAATGCCGAGGGATTGATGGTGCACTTCCCATCTACGAGTACAGCATTGATGTTTCAAACTACCCAAATGCAGTTCAATGAAACGGTTGTTTTCTTTGTACAACACTTTACAATAACCCAAAATTCTTCATTATTGCTACTTCGTAAGCCTCAGAAAAGAAAAAGGCGGGCTATGTATTTATTCTATTTTCTTGTAACAAGAGCTGTACTTGACACAGTAGCAACAACATTCTGAAAACACAATGTTTGAAAATCTGTAATTTTGTTCTGATAAAAATGGTGCAATGTGTTCCAGAATACCATTCTGCAGTCCAGATCAATCAGAATAATTTTGACCAAGATTGAGAGGGTTCTTTTTTTACTATAATTTTTTTTTCGTCAAAAGTATTGTTCTTTTATGTTTTAAACAATGAAATTCATTACATTAAAAATTACTAGACTGCGCGCGACTTTCTGTAGAGCATGCCCGCGTTTCGCTTTCAGAAGGACACTGGTTTCATATGTTCAGAAAAGAGGAAACCGGGCGGGGCAATTGCCTGCAAATTTCGCAAGGCTAGATCCGCCGGCAGCCTACAACATCCTAATCCTAATCCTAATCCTAGACTAATATAAGTGGACGTGCTGATAAATTACATGAAGGCCTATCCGTGTAGTAAATATGAATATACTAAGGCATTACAGAAGTTTGCTAGGCGTTCATAGAAAACATGTTAAGCCGTTGATAGGGCTGTCAGCGATCATACTGGCACACTTGTCAGCGGATGTCGTCTTGCCTTCATTTATTCCTGATGCTTACCCGCGAAGGTGTGGCCGCAATCGCGCAAATGTCGCAATCATTAATCAACCGAATGTTGCACTTTCCGAAAATATGGAAGACCTTTCACGCCGCAACATAGCGTTGGCAGGTTCAGTGGCACACTTCATTTTTATGGCACAAAATGTTATCATGATGCGAAGGCTATGCACTAACCCTTACATAAGCACTAACCGCATAAAGCGAACCATTACAGCTTAAGCAGTCAGAAAATCTGAAAATGCAGACTCAGCGAGGTATTCATCGCAGTTACCTTTTTACCATTATTACATTTAAAGCAGGCATGTATCTAAAACGTTCGACTTATGCTTAATCCATGCGAAGCACGTGCGGCCCAGAAGTAGGCTGAGCCAAGAAAACGCGAAGGCACCTTGGCAACTGCAGCCCGTCCTGACTTCGAGAACCTATGTCACGCTGCTGGCACAGAGTTTTCTTTTAATCTGATCTTGCTGCTCTCGCCCGGGCTCGAATTCCATTTTGATGAAGCATGCTCGCCACCTTAGTAGGGGGGGGGGGAGGGGGGGGATATTTTGGCAGCTGCGTTAAAGTCGGTCTTTCACCCTAGCGTACTGAACAGTAACTGGTATGCATAAACGTGAAGTTTCATTGGAGGGTAAGCGGTAGTCGGAAGAGAGTGCATTACGTTTGGTCCTGCACTGTAAGCGGTTGGAAACCCTTGCTTCACGCCGACAGTGTGCCACCCTCTCTCTTTTTCACATGTTTTATTTCAGTTCACTGAATCATCCACCGTACATCACGCCCCCTTCGCACATATCTCATCGCACTGGTCATCCTTCACAAGTCGCAATACCACGTACCCGGACCACTGCATTCCAAGCCTCCTTTTTCGTACGAGCAGCAAAAGACTGGAACGGCCTTCCTAATGCCATCTGTGTCATCACTAACCCATCTATGTTTGCCGAAGCCATTAAGAACACCGATGTATAGTTTTTTTGTTCTTGTTGTTTTGTTAAACACCACCCCTTATGTAATACCCCTAAAGGGGGTCTTTAAGGTAATAAAAGTGAAAGTGAAGTGAAGTCTGTGCTGTATATCTTTAAAGCAGTGTAGTTCTAAATGTTCAGAATTGTTTATGCATTGCATTCAGGAAGATGAAAGTGGTCATTGTAGGCTACTTTTGTGCAGTCACACATGGTAATTCGGGGAGCACCTTGATCTCAGAAGCACTAAAAATCAGGTCATGATTGTTTCAAATTTAGGACGGGGAATGCGCACTAACAAGCGCTAACATTCAACTCAGCGTGTTTGTGAAACGAATGATATATATATATATATATATATATATATATATATATATATATATATATATATATATATATATATATATATATATATATATGTATATATATATATATATATGTGTGTGTGTGTGTGTGTGTGTGTGTGTGTGTGTGTGTGTAGAGAAGAGAGACAGTGTTTACAGTGACTAATAGAAAAGGCATGCACGTGCGAAATGAAGCGAAAACAGAATAAACAAGCTCGTGTTGGAACATGGCGAGTGCAAAAACAGGAGGGGCCATCGAATGCACGATCCCACACCTTCAAAAACGCCAACTCTTTATCATACAGTGAAATGGACGGCTTGATCACGCCGGAGCATGCCTCCTGCCTCATCTGAGCCACCTTTACAATAATGTGGGTCCGGTCATCTTTGTGCTGGTACAAAACTGATGCGTTATCGAACTCAGGACGGCAACCGCACTGATAACAGTGAAGAGCCAGGGAACCATTCCTCTTATTTTGGACGTTATTTGCCTGCTCACGAAGCCGTTTGTTGAAGCGCCTGCCAGTCTGTCTGGCGTAGCAGGCACTATACTACAGAGGAATTCTGTAAACAATCCCGCACACACAGTCCATGAACTGGTTACGATTATGCATCTTGCATTTAACTACTCGTCTTGCAACAGGGCTGCTCTTCTGCAAGAGTGACACCAGCTTGTGCGGAGCCGAAAAAGCAACATGCGCACCCACGTGCCGACCGATCTTCAGTCCATGTGATAAATGGCGTATGAGCTGGATGGCCGCGACATTCTTGCGCCTTACCATACTCTCTTGGGCCCCACCGTTTGCTGTGCAGCCTACATACTTCTGAGCTCTGCAGACGCTTTCAGCTACAGTAAATAGCAACGTGTCTGGGTAACTTGACTTCTTGAGGCCGGCCCGCCTGTGTATTGAAGCTCATGTCAACGGCATGGTGACAAGACCTGCTTCGGGCATTCATGAAGCACCTTTTGATGTTAGCCCTTTTGACGAGTTTACTGTGAGACGAGGTGTAAGGCACCATGGCTTTGCATACGCAAGGTTGGTGTTGCCAGCAAACATGGTCAGCGAAAAAGACAATTTGAGATCAAGAAACTGAAGGGAATTTTCTGCTGGCATTTCATGGGTCAAAGTCGGCGCACATTTGAGACTTGCCTTCCGTCCGTGACTCTGACTCATGTAATGCCTGCAGAAAGTTCGTTTTGGTTTCATGGTCTCAAATTGTTTTTTTTTTCGCTGACCAAGTTTGCTAGCACTGCCAACCTCGCTTGCGAAAACCCTTGCTACCTTACACCTCGTGTCACAGTAAACTCGTTGAAAGGGCTATCATTAGAAGGCGCTACATAAATGCCCCAGAAAGGTCCTGCCTACATAGAGCTCACAAGTACGTTGGGCGTACAGCAAACGGTTGCGCCCAAGAGAGTGTGGTAAGGCGTGAAAAAGCCGAGGTCATCCCCATCTGAACACCAACTATCGCACAGACTGATAAAGATCAGTGGGCATGTGGGCATGCATTCTGTTTTTTCGGCTCCACACAAGCTGGCCTCACTCTTGCAGAAGAGCAGCCCTGTTGCGAGACGATCTGTTCATATGTATAGTGAAGCATCATAACCAGTTCGTGCAGGGTTGTTTAGAGAATTCCTCTGTCGTCGTGTGGTGCCTGCTACATCGGACAGACTGGCAGGTAGGTGCCTCAACTACCGGCTTCGTGAGCATACAAGTAACGTGTGAAACAAGAGGGATGGTTTTTCTGGCTCTTCATTGTGATAAATGTGGTTGTCGTCATTAGTTTAACACATCAGTTTTGTACCGGTACAAAGATGAATGTACCCTCATTATTGCAGAAGCCACTCGGATGAAGCGGGAGGTATGCTCCGGCATGAGCAAACCATCCACTTCACTGTGTGGTGCAGAGTTTGGGTTTCTGGATGGTGCACGTTCTCGCATGTGGTGACCCCTTTTGTTTTTGCACTTGCCATGTTCCAACACATGCTTGTTTTTTTGCTATTCTCGCTTGGTTTAACATGTGCCTGCCTTTTCTATTAGTCAGTGAAAGCCCTGCCAGTACGAGCTATTCAATGACTTTAAACTAGCTAGAAGGGCAGTCAAATTTCATAATTTATTGTAATGAAAAGGGCTGCAGTTTTTTATGTAACTGTAAGCACACGTATTTATGTTTGTGCGCATAACCTAAACACAATACTGAACACGTGGAAACACATATGCAATACTGCCCAAACACTATATATAACTCAACAGTAATGCAAAATCTTTGTTTTTTCTACTTAAGAGTTTCGCTCTCTCAGCTGTAATGCAACATGAAAGTACCGCGTAAAATATCATCATAATGCACTTTGACATGCACACTTCACAGTGCCAGTATATAAGCACAATCCAAAAAATGAGATGTGCAAGGAACTTGGTGTCAACCTACACATGAAGGCAACTAAATGAGTACAATAAGGCTAGAATTACTTTTAAGAAATATGCAACCATGCAGGTGGGTATGTTGTAGTTTTTTTTATTGCATTAGTTTGCCCTATGGTATGAAAACCTGCCGCACATGAACTTACAGTTCGGTTTTCTGAAAAAAAATTCCAAAATAGACATGTGGTGTTGATTGTAGATCCACCTACTACAATTTGTTAAAGCATTCAGCAGTGCCCACAAAATGTTAACGTTGCATTCATATATAGCTGCACAAATTTACTCAGAAATATCTGAACACTAATGTAATTTTCTGTAATTATGCTAGGTAACTTCTCAGAATTATTGCACAACTGTAATGCACCAATACTTCTTTATACATAATCAGTATAATTATGTTTACAATATTTCCATGGCAGCCAGTGTCATCTGCAACTAAAATGTTCCTCGTCTTTGATTCCTCACTTCATGGCTTATGCATAATTACCACACTGAAAATTAATCCCAGTACTATGGCTGCAGTGTCAACTTGAAATTAGGCAGTTTCATGTTTCAAATTAAAAGTTTCCTACAAATAGTGTCTGGTGGCTTGGCATATTGGATCCTAGAACTTGGTATGCCATGAGGTTGAACAGGATTTGACCACGAATATATAGTGTTGCAACTTCCGCAGAAGAAGTTGCTACGTTCACGCGCGGCTCGATGCCTCCAGACACGTTCTGCTTTGTCCGTTTGACCAGCAGGTCAAGCATGAGTTTTGTACTGCGTTAAAGCCTTTAAGTTCTTTACCGAAGGCGTTCCTCTCTTCAAAGTGGTGCCGAAACCCGCCGGGGAGCCATCGACCGATGGCATCCACAGCAACCCAGGGCAGACAAGCGTCTGATTACTATCTCGACCGGCCAATCGTCCAGGCTGCCACGTCTCAACCGACCGCCGTCATGGACTCGCTTCAAGGCAAACGCAAAACTCATGGCACCCTTTTAACGAAGCTGGAAAATGAAATCCAGGCGGCTGTTTCAAATGACGGAGCAAGCTTGCATGACCTTCAGGTACTCGCAGACCGATTGGAAGGTATCACCGCCGAGCTGAAATCTATTGATTGGGAGTTAGAGCCGTATTTAACGGGCCCCGACACTGAACAAGAATTCTTTCTCGCTACCGAGTACATAGACAAGGCTGTTACTTACTTGTCCAAACTGAAGTACCGGATTCTGCAGTTGCAGCCATCGGCAGAACCTGCACCGCCAAACCTAAACCTTACCGGCGGATACACCGACTTCTAGTCACAGCATAAGGCTTCCGCGCCTGGCACTTTTGAAGTTTAACAGAGCGCCTCGCAACTGCCCTCCATTTTGGGAACAGTTTCAAAGCGTAGTCCACGAGAACCCGACTTTGACTGATGTAGACAAGTTTGCCTGCTTAAGATCAACGCTGACAGGCCCCGCCGCTGCTGCTATCGCCGGACTGCCTGCTGCCTGCAAGTTCGAGGTGTTATCAAGACGCACGGGCCATCCTCATTGCTCAATTCACTAAGGAAGAAATCATTATCAAAGACCACGTCCGAGCACCTCATCGACTCACAACTCGTTCGGTTAAAAGCAGATGTACGCCAATTGCGTCGCTTGTATGACGGCATCGAGGCTAATATTCGTGGTCTCCGGGCATTGAAGATTACAGAGGAGTCGTTCTCAACCATTCTACAACCGATCATCCTGCGAAGTCTACCCCGAGAGCTGGTACTCGAGTACCACCGGCGTGGCGCACAAATCAACGAACACTCGCGGCCTAGAGGAAACGACGCCGTAGGTGAGCAGACGCCTTCCGCATCGCAGAGCAGCCTACAATCTCTGCTTGACTTTATCAACAGAGAAGCGGAAGCACAAGAACGCTGCGAGTCCTGGAGCGTTGAAACGGACCGAAACAAGCGAGCTAAACAAACTGAAACAAGCCGATCATACCAGAAGCAATTCAATTCGAGCACGTCGAAACAAGTAGCACAGACTTCAAAGTACCAAACACGAACCGCCTGTTCCTTCTGTAACAGTGAGGAACATGCTACCGAACATTGCGAAGCCGCACTTACTATCACAGACAAGAAGACCAAGCTTGAGCAAAATGGGCGCTGCTTTAGATTGGACAATGAAATCTCGTCTTGCGAAGGATTGCCACAGAGAGGTCAGCTGCCCTATATGCCATCGACAACAGGCGACGACCATGTGCGAGCCAAGCGTCGTGGGTTCCAATTCTGAGTGCGGCCACACCCCTTCAGATGTTAGCGGTCACGCGACAACGACTCATTCACCTTCAAACCGCGATAGTACATGTGTCTTCCTTTCGGACAAGTGCTGCCGCGCGCATTCTTTTTGACGGCGGAAGTCAGAGAACGTTCGTACCAAGCTGACTTGCGAGCCGACTCAAGTGCGAAACGACAGGCCACAAAAATTAGTCAGTGGGATCCTTCGGTGGCCATAACAACAAGCGAAGCTTTCGAAAGGTAACGCTGCACCTCCAGGGCACAAATGAAGTCTCAAGATACAGCATAGATGCACTAGTCATTGAGAAGATTTGCAATCAACCAGTTCCAGTACTTCAAGAAAGCAAACTGAAAGAAATGTCAAAGCAGGGCCTTATAATTGCTGGTTTCGACTTCCCAGCCAATCACGTTGACGAGACGTCAATAGAGCTTGTAATCGACGCCGATCACTACTGGGAACTTGTGACAGACCAAACACAATCCTTAAACCAAGGTTTAAGGGCTGTAGCGGCTGGAGAGTTCACAGACCAGCGACAACCCACTTGACAGAGCTGTGCCCGGAGGCCATGGTTCTGAACGTACAAGCATGCCATATTCATGACGCAATCCAAAAATTTTGGATTGTTGACGCCATTAGAATGGAATCATCACAGAACGAGGATGATCATGTTCTGATATATTTTAAGGAGACCGTCGACCAAGTGAATGGTCGCTATGAAGTAAGGTTTCCATGAAAGACGGATATTCTACGCGATGACAACAAGGCCGCAGCACAAAGGCGGCTAAGTCAGATGACAAGCAGGCTTCTTCGAAACTCGGAGTAACTGACAGCATATTACGCGGCCATCTCCAAGAACGCGAACGATGATATGGCCGAAGTGGTCGACGACACGGCAATCGCAAAAGGCCCGATATATTATATGCCTCACGACACCATGATCAAAAAAGACAGCTCGACGAAGACACGTGTCGTCTTCGATGCTTCTTCGCATGCGAAAGAGCACATTTCTCTCAACCACAGTCTCTACAGTTGGCCCAACCTTAACGCCGATCTATTTAGCCTACTGTTAAGCTTTCGTCGTCACTGCATCGTTCTCGTAACCGACATTGAAAAGGCATTTCTGCAAATTTTGATCAAAGAAGACGATAGAAATGCCTTGCGATACCTGTGTTATGAGAAACTTGTCATACCTAACGAGTCGCTCCCAAGTGTGATCGTTTTCCGGATGACACGGGTCCCCTTCGGCCCAACTTCAAGCCCGTTTCTTCTTGCTGCAACTATTCTACATCATTTAGACAAGATGTCGACTGAGTACCCTGCTACCGTCGCAAAGCTGCAAGATTGCATCTATGTTGACGATATCACCACTGGAGCCGATAAGGTCGATGAACTTTAGGCACAAGATAGGACTGTCTGACTCACAATTGTGTCTGCGATGTGACGTCCCAGAGGACCTCAATCATGTCCTCTGTGAATGCAGGTTATACGCATCAGAGAGACAGTCTATGAAGGAGGCCTTGAAACTTCAACAGGACTCTAACTTGGAGTTAAAACACATTCTGGGCCCATGGCAAACCAGCTCCAGTGCGTTACGCGCCACGAAAGCGCTGCTGACTTTCCTGCGGGCCACGAGCCTGAATGAAACTTTGTAAATAGTGTAGTCTACGTGTGTGTGGCTGTATGTGTTATGTGTCTATCAGTGTATATATCATAATCATCACCCAGCCCCTGGAGTGGCATGTCAGGCAAAAAGCCAGACAAACCTCTCCAGCTATTCATTAAAATATTTCTCTCTCTCTCAAGCTCTGCGCAGAAACAACGGAAATATTTACTGCCGCTGTCATGAAACTTCATAAATGGGCATCAAACGAACAAGCTGTTCTCAAGCACGTGCAGTGGAAGAAAGGTTGTGAAGAGCTTCCCGTCATAACGACAACCTATCATGTTCCCCTGGACCTGTTCTCGACTTTGCGAGATCCAGAAGTGACACCAAGCGCTTTATACTGCAAGCAACCGCAAGAATGTGCGACCCACTGAGATTTCAAACCCCGTTCACTATCAGAGCAAAGGTTTACTTTCAGCGCATCTAGAAGCTCAACGTCGAGTGGGACATTGCTCTTCCGCCTTCACTCCAGAATGAATGAAAAGGTGGCGTGATGAGCTCCTTATTCTCTACGGAATTGAGCAACCTCGTTTCTACCTGCGTGATTTGGCACCGGCACCTGCGCTGCCGCCGAAGACGCATCAATCACGCGTGTGCGAAATAGCCAAGCGTGGATATTAAGGCTTAAGCCTTTAATGTCTAATGCTCACGTCCGTCCGGTGTCCGTCTGTCTGTCCGTCCGTCCGTCCGGTGTCCGTCCGTCCGTCTGTCCGTCCGGTGTCCGTCCGTCCGTCTGTCCGTCTGGTGTCCGTCCGTCCGGGGTCCGTCCGTCCGTCCGTCCGTCCGTCCGTCCGTCCATCCGTCCGTCTGTCTGTCCGTCCGTCCGTCTGTCCGTCCATCCGTCTGCCCTTCCGTCCGTCCGTCTGTCTGTCTGTCCGTCCGCCCGTCCATGTCCGTCCGTCCCGTCCATCCGAGCTCTGGCACGGAGCCAGGTGGCCGCCGGGATGCGCAAACGGACGCCGGTCGCGTCGGACTCTACAGCGCTTGCTCTTTGCTTGCGTAGCTTCGCTGTGCCCAGCGTTTGCAATCATTCTGACCGAAGCCGTCTCAATGGACACAGGCGTTCATGGAATACACCTTCGAATTTACAAAGAGCCCGTCAATTAAAGCGCTGGAACGCTATGGCGTTTGCACAATGCACAAAGCGCGAGAAAATACTAACGCATGCGAACGGAGGAAGATTAGTCTCGCTGCGACTCGCGGTAAAAAATTAGAAAAGGAAACACGCACACATTCGCTTTGTGTGTTATCCCACTGAGAGTGTAAAAGAAAAAAAGACATGGCATAGTCAGTGGAACGGCCGCACGCTTTCGCCGAACACACTTTAGAATGTACAAAGTGTCCTTCAATTTTCGCGCCGCGCTGCCAGTTTGTCAGGATCGGCGATAAGCAGGACGTGGTATCCTCCAAGATTGTGGGTGCAAATCTTGGAGGTCCTAATGTGCCTTCACGTGCCTTCGTGTTTAGAATACAGATGCCGTTGGAGTTGCGTTTTTTAAACTCCCGACGCGTTGACGTGTGTTGCTCTGCTCGAGGCAGCGATGTTGTACTCGCTTCACACCTGCCTGCAATGTCCTCGCAATCAGACGCACTATGAAAGGCGGACGAGAACCGAAAGAGGAAGGGGACGGTCATAGAGAAGGAGGTAGGCCTCTCAACGTCAACATGCACGACTGTTGGAGAAGCGCACACCTGCCAGCTCTCCGATTGCTCGCATAGCCCCAATCAAAGAATTCCCCCTTACCAGATTAGAGCTTCTTGCTTGCTTAATCGCACCAAGACTGTACGAGCACGTCAGTCGGTTCATTCCTAACTCCTTCAGCACCATGTACTTGTGGACAGACTCTATGATAGCGGTTCACCGGATAAGAGGGGGCAGCCATAGTTGCAAGCAATTTGTACGACATCGAGTGGACAAGATTCAAGCAGCTACAAACATAAAGTGGTGGAAACACTGCCCATGGAAGGAGACCCTGCAGATATGATCACCAGTGGAACAAATGCTCAGCAGCTCGCATCTTCAGAATTGTGGTGGCATGGACCTTTGCGGCTACTAAAGGCGCCGAATACTGGCCACATTAAGTTGGAGTAACTTCGGACCTATCGACCAAAGAGGACTGAGAACCACACCACATAGAAGTGCACGAAGCACTGACTACGACATCCCAGTTAGCGCAACCAATTATTCCATTCGCTAACTGCAATTCCATCAGTCGTTTACATCGGACCACTGCCTGGATCTTGCGATTCTTGTGCAAACTAAAGAACGCAAGCAGTGCAACAGGGTTTCTCCCATGCCACCAAATAACTAGCTCTGAGATGAATTGGATGCGCCAAGTCCAAGCGGAAACCTTTTCGATAGAGATAAGGGCAATTCGAAGAGGCGATCAGCCCTCCCTGACGTCACCTCTGCGCAATACCGGGACTTTCCTAGACGACACCGGAATTTTGCGCGTGACAGGACGTCTTCACTACAATCAAAAACCTTATTCCGAGCGACACCCGGTCATTCTTCAGAAAAAGCATCGTTACTCGAAACTCATAGTTTCTCAGCATCATCGCAAACTCTTACACGCTGGTGTACGGGACACGCTCGTGGACTTACGGGAACAGTTTTCAATTCTGCAAGCACGACAGCTTGTCAAGAATGTAATCAAGGAATGCGAGTGTGTCGTCGTCAAAAGTTTTGCAAAACCATTTCAGGAACAAACCCCTCCTTTACCTCCCCGACAGAGTAAATGCAGCCGGACCATTTCATGTTGTGGGAATTGACTTCGCCGGACCGCTTTTAGTCAAGGTCGCATGATCGTTCAAGAAAGTGTAGAAAGCACTCTTCACCTGAGCGGTCGTCAGAGCTATTCATCTCGAACTGGTTCAGGCCATGTCTGCTTCCAGCTTTCTGCACGCCTTTCGCTGCTTCGTGTCCCGAAGAGGATTTCCTGCGACCGTATACTCCGACAACGCTCTCACTTTCAAACGAAGCAAGAAAGGACTGCTCAACCTCTGGAAAAGCATACGGTCGGAAGGACTCGTGAATACTTTTGCAAACAGTAAGATTGAATGGATAGCTTATCGTCGAGCGAGCACCGTGGTGGGAAAGATTCTAAGAACGTCTAGTCAGATCCGTCAAGCTAGCCTTGAAGAAAACCGTCGGACAGCATAGCCTCACGCGGGAAGAACTTGTCACGACCCTAACGGAAGTTGAGGCCGCGCTAAACTCCAGGCCAATCACATACGTTTCCAGTGACGTCCGAGATCCGAAACCCCTCACACCAGCGCACTTCACAGGAAAACGGCTGGTCTCGATTCAAAGCCCGAAGTCGTCCGAGCTGCCCCCCAGTGTCAACAAACCAACTGGACGAATTATGGAAGCACAGACAGCGCAATCTGGAAGATTTTTGGCAACGATGGGCAGAAGAATACCTTCAAGAACTACGTTCATCCCGTCAGCATAAGCCAACTGCGGAAGTAAGCATTGGAGACATCGTACTTCTTGAAGACAGCCGAGAACCGTGCCAACTGTGGAAGCTAGCTAGAGTGACTGAAGTCCGCGCTGGTCGTGATGAAAAAATTAGGGCATGTACTATCAGACCTGCAGACGGAATGCCTCTGCAACGACCTACCTGGTTGCTCTACGCTTTGGAAGTTCACCAGCTTTCATGAACTTTGCTTTGCGCAGGGCAAGTTGTTCCAACTTCCGATGAAGAAGTTGCTACGTTCACGCGCGGCTAGATGCATCGAGATACGTCCTGCTTTACCAAACTCATGCTTGACCAGCAGGTCAAGCATGAGTTTTCTATTGCATTAAAGCCTTTAAGTTGTTTACCGAAAGCGTTTGTCTCTTTATATAGAGCCTGTAAAGCAGTCAGGACTTAAGTTGATAGTTAAAGAAGGCATGAAAACAAATCCACAATAAACTGTCTTGTACACAAACAAGTGGGGGAGCAACTCTTGCTGCTTTGCGAGAAATCTCGTCCTGAGAATAAAACAGAAAGGAAGTCCATTAAGCTTTCTGTATCCATCAAAATGAATGTCTTGCCAAAGACACACTTGACTATACCATTGCAAACAAATGCAAAATTGAGATGCTGCGTAGTACAGTGGAACCTCGGTGATACGATCGCGCGTCGTACGAATTTCGGGGTGATACGGATTTCGCCGTGGTCTCGGCCTAGGCTAATTAGCCTCCTTTGTGATTGAGTATGGTTGTTGCGAACCGTTTTTCGCCCCGCGACGTTTGATACGAACTTAAGGCCTGACCACACGTACTCGTTAGCGTGTCAGCGCGTGCATTTCTGATGCGGCGCCGCGTGAAAAAAAAAAAAAAACCATGGCTGAACCCTCTTTCAAAGAAATCGGTATAACACGAAAGTGAAACAGTATTCACAGAAGTAGTTGAGCGTCTATTGTGAATTGTTTCGCCACAAGGGAGAATCAGTGAATGCTACAGCAACAAATTGTAATGTGACGCGAAGAAAGGCAAGCAGCTCGAAACATGCAGTGCGCACCTCAAGCAGAAAGGACGCACGAAATGACCATACACAGGACGAGCGCGGACTAACTGTGACAGCTCGACAGCTAAAGCGCGCTGCTCTAACACAAACAAAGACGCACGAAACAAACGCACAAGTATACACAGGACGAGCGTGAAGAAATGCCACAATTGTTACTTCGTGTGTGAGAAGCGCGCTCCTTTCGTAAACACGGCCGCTGCGGCGAGCGAAGCGACCTTCGTGCACCCTTTGACTACTGTAACTTCAAAGCAAACTTGCGGTGGAAGCGCCGGATGTACGAAGCGCCCGAATGCCCCGATCAGGAGATAAGCGCGCGCACTCGAGCGACCACGCCATGTGGAGGCGCGGCCTCATCGCAGCGAGAGGCGCGACGACCTTTAGAGTACGCACTCCGTGCCACCTTCGCGCCATCTCGCTAGTGATGACGAAAACGCGCTGAAATCGACGAGCTCTGAGGACCGCCAACGGTATATGGTGTGTATAAATAGCTTGCCGTTGGCAAGCTGACGTACGTACGCTCCCGTGGCCGAGTGGTTTAGCGCCGCGCGCTGCGGAGCGAGAGGTCGTATGTTGGACGCCCGGCGACGGAACATTTTCTTCTAGTTTTTCTTCGACCTCAAAATGTTAGTTTATATTTTACAGCGTCATATCCGAGACGGAAATACGTCAGAGCAGTCGTGGTCGACCCCGGCATAAAACACTTTCGTGTTAAAAGCCACGCGCTGACACGTGCAGGCCTTCACGCTACCATGCAGGTTCGAACAGGTGATGCCTGCGCTGCCGCCGAAGACACATCAATCAAGCGCGTGTGTAAAATAGCCAAGAGTGGACATTCGCATCGCGCTGCCAGTTTGTCAGGATCGGCCATAAGCAGCACGTGGTATCCTCCAAGATTTGCGCGCACAATCTTGGAGGTCCTAATGTGCCTTCACGTGCCTTCGTGTTTAGAATACAGATGCCGTTGGAGTCGCTTTTTTTAAACTCCCGGCACGTTGACGTGTGTTGCTGTGCTCGAGGCAGCGATTTTGTGCTCGCTTCACACCTGCCTGCAATCTCCCCGCAATCAGACGCACTATGAAAGGCGGACGAGAACCGAAAGAGGAAGGGGACGGTCATAGAGAAGGCGCTAGGCCTCTCAACGTCAACATGCACAACTGTTGGAGATGCGCACACCTGCCAGCTCTCCGATTTGCACGGGATATTCAAATTTTCAGCAGAACTCCTGATAATGCGGGCACGACCGGAAAGCCCCCGAAAAACAGCCCCTGCACCACCGCGATAAGAAAAAAAGTCAGTTTCATCGCGAGGGCGAAGCAATGAAGGGGATAGCAACAAACTGGCATTTCACGCGAAGAACGGCAAGCAGGTCGAAACATAGAGCGCACTGCTCAAGCGCCAAGGACGCATGAAACATGCGCACAGGTATACACAGGACAAGCGTGAACTAACAAGTGTCACAGTTGTTACTTCACTTAGCTGGAACAGCGCGCTTATTTCGGAAACGGGTCCTCTGCAGCGACTGAAGGGACCTTTGAGCGCTCTCTAACATAAACGAAATCTTCCCGGCGAAAGCACACGACGTAAACCTGCCCCCATCACCCCACACCGAGATAAGCGCGCGCGCGCCCGGGCAAAGGCGACTACGCCCTGCAGGCCAAAGTGAAAGTTGGGGCGTTGGGTCGCAACGAGTGGGGCGCCGAGCAACGAGTGGGGCGTCACAACGAACGCGTCGCAACGAGTAGGGCGCCGAGCGCGCACTTTGCGCCATCTCTCTGGTTTGCTGGTAAGGCAGAGAACACGCTGATATGCCCCAGTGATCGGCGTACCGCTAGCGGCGAATGGTGTATATAAATAGCGCGCCGTTTGTACGGTGAAGTACGTGCGCTTGTGGGGCCTAGCGGTTAGCGCCGCGCGCTGCGGAGCGAGAGGTCACCCGTTCGATTCCGCGCGTCGGAAATATTTTTTCTGAATTATTTTTTCTTCGTGGATTTATATATATATATATATATATATATATATATATATATATATATATACGGGACTTGACGGCGACGCCGATGGCAAAAAGCAGCCGAGAGTGTCCATATAAATGCTATCGCAATAAAAGCAGCACAGGACACTGGCTCCGAAATTTTCTGGCCTTCATCTACCATGTGCAAAGCGCTTCTTAGGTCACTTTCACCGCAGCACGCTGGTATCACGCGAAAAAGCATACTAAGATTAGGAAGGGGCTTCTTACTGTCTCGGGTTGCAAGGCATCTGGTTCCGTGCACGCGCCGAATATTACAGCGAAAGCTGTTATGAGATCACAACAAGGGCCGTTTTTGCGCCGTAGTAGTCCGCCGCCTCCGCGAGTGTCCGTAACCACTATCAAGCGAAATAAGAAAAAAGAAACTAAATAAATTAAAAATATCCAAGACAGAATGGGAATCGAACCCAGGCCCCCTGCGTGGCAGCCCAGCACTGTACCACTGAGCTATTCCGGTGCTCGGAGCTGCGTTGCAAACTGACCCTATGCATGCTCCATGTCGGGTAAGAAATCGAGTTTACATGTGTAATAACGCGTTTTAGAACAGTAAGGTAACAACCAGGCGTCACACAATGCGAATTGCGTAACGAGTGGGTTGTGCAATGCTCCAACCCATTACAAAAGTCTCATGCATAATTCTTCATCGTCGTCAGCATCAGCATCAACAAAGTGCATATAATGCATTACAAGTACCTAGCGGGTACCGCGCTTTCCCGAAGAATGGCGAATAATGGCACAGGAGACACACAAATTATGATGATTTATGGCATAGTGGGTACTATGCAAGTGTGCTTGTTGTAGTTGTCCGAAGAGTGTTTAAAAAAAAGGCTCTAGATAGGCCGCTTTTCCACCTTTCGCTGTGACTGTGCTGCGCTTTCCGCGCAGGTCTGGCGGTTTTTTTTACGAGTACAGGTATGATCACTGACGTCTACGAACTTTACTGGCAATCATTCAGAGCTGTTGATGACGTTGCTACGAACCTGAGAAATAATAAGTGAAAATGTACGCCAGCTTTCTTCTGTTGCATACTGATTTTCCGTGTTGTCTGGTGATACGAATTTCAGATGATGCTACTATTTTTCCTTACCCCACGAGATTCGTATCGCTGAGGTTTCGCTGTAGTTCCTTGCGAGTTTTTCGTTTGAATTACAGAGGGCGAAACATGCACGACGGTAAAGAAATGCAAAACAACACCAGCAATGTACTATTGTCCTGGTTCCACCATTAGGGCAGTTTTCGACATCACTGAAGTTAGCATGGTAGTATAAAGGGGTGGAAATTTTAGTAAGATTCACTTTGTAATTAAACGCATTTTCAATGGAGGCTTGATGTCCGTGTACATAGCTCTAGGTGCTCGTTAAAGAGCCTCAGGTGGTCGAAATTTCCGTAGCCCTCCTCTACGGTGTCTCATAATCATATGGGGCTTTGGGACGTTAAACACAAAGAATTACTATTACTTTGTAATAAAACACGTGGAACACTAGCTTCTTTATCAACCACAGCTGCTCTTATGGACTGAACATTAGGCGACTTGGTATTGATTCATAGCAAGAGTAAACAGCGAACTCATAATGAGGACAAAAGAAGACCAGGACACAATACCAGAACTTTTCCTTGTAAGAAATTGTGTCAACAGTCAGAATACTGTGTACTTATTGTAAACACTAGGCAGCATAACGTAAAACAAAATAACGAGAGGGAAGGATCAAGGTGATTCAACAACGAGGTTCTACATATTCAACTGACTTATATCACTGCGATTGAATTAGCCTAGCAAAAGTTGTCGTGTTCCAGAGCTTCCGGGTATGAAGACGCCGACAGTATTTAAAACATGCTTTATTCGCATGCCAGCAACATAGCGATAACCAAGAGTGCCGAAGGAAAAGTGCCCCCGCCCCACCGCGCGCCAAGCGCTTTTATTCACATCGTGGGCGAGGGTGTTGCGATATGGGCCGCGGGACAGGGTATCGCACAAGCACACGTGTACAGATATGCGACATCCCCCCACACTTATTTGGATCCCCAAGCATTGTCCAAAAAGTTCACGGCACAAAGCGATCAGGTGGGCGACGCTGTCTCTGCGGGTAGCGACGTTCGCTAGGAGCGTTTGAAGTGTCCGCCGGTTCACTTTGTGCGGTGGGCGAGCTGTCGACGTCACGTGATGAGTCGCAGGCCGGGACCTGTGCGGGAGCTTCTTGCTGCCTTTCACTGAAGGGTAGTTCGAACTCCGTGGCGATGCCGGTGTTATCGTTGCGGATGTGATTTTGGTGACGCACCCACTGGAACACAACACGCGGAGTCACTACACTTAGCCGATATGACACTGGTCCCGTACGGGCAAGAACTGTTGTTCCTGATCGGAAATTGCGCACAAGAACGGAATCACCAAC
>JALIZH010016059.1:0-17406 GCA_030522465.1 Rhipicephalus appendiculatus
TCGCTCTCACTGACAAAGAAATAGATTACCTGAGTTCATCCGGTCAAATCACCTAGATATATTACGGTTGCCTTGCTTGCTGTCTTTTAAGGCGAAAGCCTTTAATGTCTCATGCTCACGTCCGTCCGGTGTCGGTCCGGCGTCCGGTGTCCGTCCGTCCGTCCGTCCGTCCGTCTGTCCGTCCGTCTGTCCGTCCGGTGTCCGTCCGTCCGGTGCCCGTCCGTCTGTGCGTCCGGTGTCCGTCCGTCCGTCCGTCCGTCCGTCCGTCTGTCCGTCCGGTGTCCGTCCGTCCGTCCGTCCGGTGTCCGTCCGTCCATCCGTCCATCCGTCCGTCTGTCCGCCCGTCCGTCCGTCCGGTGTCCGTCCGTCCGTCCGTCCGTCTGTCTGTCCGTCCGTCCGTCCGGTGTCCGTCCGTCCGTCCGTCTGTCCGTCCGTCCGTCTGTCTGTCTGTCTGTCTGTCTGTCTGTCTGTCTGTCTGTCTGTCTGTCTGTCCGTCCGTCTGTCCGTCCGTCCGTCCCGTCCATCCGAGCTCTGGCACGGAGCCAGGTGGCCGCCGGGATGCGCAAACGGACGCCGGTCGCGTCGGACTCTACAGCGCTCGCTCTTTGCTTGCGTAGCTTCGCTGTGCCCAGCGTTTGCAATCATTCTGGACCGACGCCGTCTCAATGGACCGAGGCGTTCACGGAATACACTTTCCAATTTACAAAGGGTCCGTCAATTTAAGAGCTGGAACGCGGATGGCGTTTGCACGATGCGCAAAGCGCGAGAAAATACTAACGCATGCGAACGGAGGAAGATTAGTCTCGCGTCTCGATGCGACTCGCGTAAAAAAATTAAAAAAAGAAAACACGCACACATTCGCTTTGTGTGTTATCCCACTGAGAGTGTAAAAGAAAAAAATTACACCATCTCCCGCTAAAGGGAACCATGTGTAGATGTGAAGCAGCGGGCACTAACGCTTACACTGGCGGCGGCGTTGACGCTGGCGCTATCGCAGCGTTGCGCAGGAGAGGAAACTGGGGAGGCGCAAAGCACGCAGTGATGGAGCGGTGTTTCCTACTGGAACATGCGAACAATTCTAAACACTATACAGTAAAAGCTCGTTAATTCGACACCCGTTAATTCAGAAAATGTGATAATTATGACGCGTTCTCTGGTCCCGGCCAGCATAGGCATTTGTTTAATGGCACCAAACTATCGTTAAATCGATTCCATTTCGCCGCTTTCCGGTTAATTCGGACGATTCTCGAAGCGCGCCGGACGCAATGCACCGCAAAGGGAGCAAAAACGGCGTCCGCGGACACCTGAAAGGAGGCAGCGCAGTGCGGATCGCCATTGACATCAATAAGCACAGTAGGGTAACAATGTTTCTGGCTCATTTCGGCTTAGCGTGTTTCGCGTTTTTTAAACACAGGAAGATCTTGAGCCGCGGTCACATAGTGAACAAAGTCCCGAGTGGCGAAAATTGCGGCTATCGAACTGCTCTAATACGAAGTACAGGATTTTCGTATTCATCAAAGAAATGAAAGTGTATGGACGTATTAAACAGTTCTTTTTAGCACGAAAGTGTTTTATGGTGGGGTCCACCAAGAATTCAGTGACGTATTTCCGTCACGGAAATGACTTCGAAAAGAACACACATGAGAAGACGAAGAAAGTTATGTCAATGGGAGTCGAACCTGCGACCTCTTGGTCCGCGGTTAGAGATGCCGGGCACGCTACCCACTACGCCACGGTCACATACTCTGTATGCTTTAGAAACGCGCCTTTTATATCTACCACTATCCTCTCAGCGATCTTGCCAAAGTGAAGTAACGCATTATGACCGTGAAATGCACGATTTGTTCCTGCAAAGCGTGGTTTCTATGCGTCCGTCCCATCTGGCGCATTTCGAATAGGAGAAGTGTAATTTTGTCCGCGCATTAACACACTGCCAGGTGGCGACCTTTCTCCTTCATACAAAAAATAGCTCTGGGACGCGCGAGTTCTTCGCGTGGCCGTAACTCGCGTTCCCAACTTACGCTCGCCCCGCGAAAAAATTGCAGCTGGCAAACGGGGAAGACGCGACGCTCGTTGCGTTTCGCTCTGATCGGAAATTGGTGTTCAATAAGTCTAACGTTCCGCGATTAGGTGACCTTAGCCCAAGTTCGGCGTCCAATCAGTGACGCTCTTCTGGCTGTCACACCACTTTTTCTGATTACGCTCTCACCGTAGAGCTACCACAAGCATTTATGACCACAAGGGTTTGTTTATTCATTGATCATGGACGCTAGTCATAGGGACACAGATGTGCCATCAAACGTCAACGTAGATGCATCCACGTTAAACAGTGCTATAACAGCCAAACACCAATAGACATTGTGCAAGCTCTCTTATATCAATGTACAGTAAACATTCAAGTACTTCTGTAAGTACACGTTTCACTTTCGTGTTATATCGATTCCTATGTCGGAGGGATCAACCGTGTTTTAAATGCGACTGCATTTCTTAGTCAGGGCTATGTCAGGCATCCGGCGTTGACCGGCGGCGGCGTCCGCGCGCCGGCAGGTGTTATCTCTCCGCTCTCACTCCCTCTCCCATAGCAACAGCTGCGGGCGCGCGCACTTATCCTCGCCCCTAGCAACCGGAGCAGGTGGGTGGAGTAGCGGAGAGTGAGTGGAGAGGAGGAGCGCGCTCTGGTGCGTGAGGGCGCTCGCATCGCGGGAGCTCGGCGGAGCTATATATGAAAAAAAAAATAAAAAAAACAAAAAAAAAATAAAAAAAGCAAAAAAAAAAACAAGGCGCTGCGCGGTGCTCCCGACCGGGCTGCAGAAATTAGGCGCCTTTTCCATCTTCGAACCACAACCACCATATATAAATGGAGTGAAGCGCGCGCGAAATGCATTCGCATTTCCTCACGATTTCCCTTCGGGGAGGTGGGGGCATTTTTTTTCTTGTTTTCTTCATACTTCCGATAATTTAGAATGCGGTCAACTCGGATACCTTTTCCGGTCCTGCGAAACCGAGTTAACGAGCTTTCTCTGAATGAATGAACTGCGGAATTCCTGTTTGCAGCCGTCCTTACAGGGCTATGAGTAGGTATCACAAACTGCACGTGGTAATAGAGATCGCAAGGTTAAATTCCTGAATGCATCGACTAAAAAAAAGCGCGCCTTGCAGATTTTTGCTATTGAATAAACTCCATTGGAGCCTAGGTCTTCTTCCGGATATTATTCACTAGCTAAACGTTTTTCTCATCGCGACGGTACCGAACATGCAGCATAGCTACGCCATTATACACATACAGATATCGTTTAACTAAATTCATGCTTAAAAATCAATGTTTCCCAATGTTGCTGATTTTATTGACACGATGCGAGCTCCCATTGAAATAATTTCTTTTCGTGGTGTTGCGACGATAACGCATTGCTGGGCGCCTTAAACCCCAACAAGGAGTAGAGGCAGCCAAGATTTATAGCAACAACCACTTCGACAAAACAGCCGTCTTGATTGTGAGCACGCAGACGCGCGCTATGGCACACAAGTCTTGCGTGTAATGTCTGTTTTATTTCCGCAGTCTGACATGCGTGCCCACCATCATTATATATATATATATATATATATATATATATATATATATATATATATATATATATATATATATATATATATATATATATATATATATATATATATATATATTGTAACGTACAAGAGCAACTCAGGCGAACACGATCCAACCCAATTTCATCCTTTTCGTTCTCTTCCCTCTAGACTCCCCTTCACGCGCCAGTCACTTCGTTGGTATGATCCACTACATTCGCCACCTTCTCTCCCCTAAAGTCGGAGCTTGAAGACGAAGAGGCGGGAATACAGAAATCACGCGGCACATAAAGTTTCAACTGTCTTCATGGGCGGGAAAAACACGGTTTCGGCTTTTGGTGCCCAGTTCTGGAATAACTTCCAAGCGGAACGTAACAGGGCCTGGGGCTTTCACCACCCGAAATGGACCCGCAAACCGGGGGAGAAACTTCTGGCAACGCTGTGGAACACGCTGGGTGCGTCTAACCAGCACGAGGTCTCCCGGTTTGAAAGGGGTGTAATTCTCATCTGAAGGCGAGCGGAATTTCGCCTGGTGATGCGCTATGGCCAGGTGCGCTCTAAAGCGAGCCTTCCGAAGGAGCTCCGCAGTACTGGTGTCGTCCGGACGGTGGTGCGCCGTTATGTTCAAACCAAAGAAACTCTCTTGCGGAAGCCTTGGCGTCCTTCCATAGACAAGCTTGAACGGTGACTCCCGTGTGATTTCCTGCTGTGACGTATTGAGGGCGAAGACAGCTGCGGCAACGTATTCGTCCCAGTTGTTATGACTAGGACTCACGTATGACGACAGTATGTCCTTTATGGTACGGTTTGTACGTTCCACCAGACCATTTGTTTGTGGGTGCTGAGGGGTGACCGCTGCATGTCGAATTCCATGGTTATTCAACAGGTTTCTGAATGCGCGCGACGTGAAGGCCGTGCCGTGGTCGGTGATGAACAAGCGTGGTGTGCCGTGTCGGAAAACGACGCACTCGTTTATGAACGTGAGGACGTGCTGTGTCGAAGAGTCAGGGACGGCCCTGACTTCGGTCCACTTCGTGAGATAGTCCGTGGCAACGATGAGGAACTTGTTGCCGCGCGACGTACGTGGAAACGGGCCCATGTGGTCAAGTCCCACTATCTCAAAAGGCGTTTCCGGAGGAGGGATAGGTTGCATGGGGACCGGTGGCGGATTTGTGACGGCCTTCCGTGCCTGACAGACCGTGCACGACAAAACGTAGCGGGAGACGTCAGCGTGCATGCGCCGCCACCAAAACCTCTCTTTGATGCGTGCCAGCGTCTTGTGGAGCCCGAGATGACCGGCAGTCGGGGTGTCATGGCACATGAACAGCACCGATTGTCGCATGGTTGCAGGCACGACCGGCACGCACGACCCATCCCGATGATTTCGGTGACAAAGGATTCCATCTCGGACAACATAAGACGCAGCAAGACTTTCACGACGACGCTTGGGAGTGCGTACTTCCCCCAGATAACCGCTGGATTATATCGACGATTTCTGCGTCCTGTAGCTGTGTTGCGCGTAAATCAAGCACTGCGGTGACTGGTGAGGTGTCGTTGAGAGCTGTCGGGTGGCGAGAAAGGTAGTCAGCGTCCTGATGGCGAGCGCCGCTTCGATGGACAACGGAAAAGGTATAATCTTGCAGCTTTAGAGCCCACCTGGCGAACTTAGCGTTGAGGTCTTTTTTTGTTTGAAGCCAGCGAAGGGCGACGTTATCGGTAACGACCGTGAAGGTTTTACCATAAACGTACGGGCGAAATTTTTCGACTGCCCAAACTACCGCCAAACACTCAAGTTCGGAGGCGTGGTATCGGCTCTCTGGTTCACTGAGCCGGCGGCTAGCATACGCGACCGGCCTCTCCTGCCCGTCCTCGTTAAGTTGCAAGAGAACAGCTCCGAGGCCAAGACCGCTGGCGTCCGTGTGTAGAATAGTTGGCGCATTCTCGTCATAGTGCGCGAGTGTCGGTGGTGCCTGAAGGGCAGTCTGGAGGTCGCGGAAGGCAGCTTCTTGATCGGGACCCCATTTCCAGCGAACTTCTTTCTTCAACAACTCATTGAGAGGTGCCGCGCGGGAAGCGAAGTCAGGGACAAAGCGTCGGAAATATGAAGCAAAGCCTAGGAAATTTTTAAGCTGCTTAGCAGAGGTGGGAGGCGGAATACAGGTGATGGCTTGGATCTTCGTGGGATCAGGGCTGATGCCTTTGGCGCTGACTACGTGTGCCAAGTAACTAACTTCCGAGAAGCCGAAGAAGCACTTCGAAGGCTTAATGCAAGGCAAGCGTCTTGTAGAGCACGCAAGACCATTTCCAAGCGCCTGAGGTGTTCGGGAAACGTAGGAGCATAAACGATGATGTCGTCTAAGTAAACCAAAGCCATCGACCACTTGACATGCCCAAGAACCCCGTCCATTAATCGCTTAAATGTAGCAGGAGCGTTGGAGAGGCCAAATGGCAGGCAGTTAAACTGGTATAATCCGTCCGGAGTTGTAAAGGCGGTCTTCTCGGCGTCATTTGGGTCGAGTTCCACCTGCCAATAGCCAGAAAGAAGGTCCAGCGTAGTGAAAAAACTGGTACCATGCAGGCGGTCAAGGGCATCATCAAGACGAGGCAGCGGATAGACGTCCGGTTTAGTGACACTGTTTAGTCGTCGATAATCCACACAGAAACGAATCGTGCCGTCTTTCTATCTGACGAGTACTACGGGGGACGACCAGGGACTGGACGAGCGGGATATGATACCACGTTTAAACATGTCATCCACTTGCTTAGCGATTTCTGCGCGTTCAGATGCAGAGACTCGCCGCGGGTGATGTCGAATAGGAGTTTCAGAGCCGGTATCGATTCTGTGCTGCACCAAAGGAGTGTAGCCGAGCTCACTGGGTGACATGGCTACGCAGTTACGGACTTTTCGTAGAAGTGCTTGAATCTCAGATTTTTCTGAGGGAGTTAAGTTGGGGCCGAAGTTGAATTCATTCCAGTCTAAGGGCGAAGTAGTTGGTGGGGAAGGTGCTCCGGGCTGCACTACTGCCACGACAGACGGTGCTTCAAGGTAGGTACAGGTACCGAGAACGGTGTCTGACGGCACGCGCAGGTTACTGTCGGACAGATTGAAGACAAGCACTGCAAAGGTCTTGCCGGAACACTGATGAAGAGCCCGCGGCATTGCGAATTCACCTCCAGGTCGGGAACAAACGGCGCTTTCTACAAGAATGTCCGTGTCGGCAAAGGACTTCGCGTGGCTGTAAACGGGCACCCACGCAGCAGACGACAAGGGTATGGTAACTGAGGTTGCCGTAATCACAGGATACAAAACCGGTGATGATTTCCCAACTTCAGATTGTTCACTTCTGTTTGCACCTATGGCCATACACGTCCTCGTGTTTAGAATGCCGAATTGCGAAGAAAATTTAGTAACCAGACTCTTCATCATGCGGTAGCTGTCAGCGAACACGGAACGCACTTTGTGAACGGTTTTGTAAATGACTTGATGCAACGGGAAATACGACTGCCAAGGACAAGCTTTATTGGAGGCCTCATGATTTGCTGGAGATGGTATCGACGTGGTAGACGTCAGTTCAATGGCGCAATCAGTGCCGCTAAACTGCAAACTAACGCCAAACGCTGCACACCAATCGCAGCCTAAAATCACTGGCACACACAGGTTTGGGACGACAAGGAACCGGTGTCTCGCTGCCTTGCCAAGCGCACACACATTCAGGCAGACTTCGCCGATACTGGGTAGAGCAGCTCCGTCAGCCAGGACGAGATGGGGTCGATCGGCCTGTGCAGGGTTCACCGAAAATCTTCCAGGCAAGAAACTCAACGTGAGAAAACTGAAGGAAGCCCCTGTGTCCACGAGTGTTCAACATGCTGCGGCGGATCTCCAAGGTTCACCGGCAGAGTTGGCATCTCGGTGAAGGGGCCAAGAGAAAGGAGAGGGGCTTCAGCCATCATACGGGGTCCTGCCCTCGGCGGCCCGCATTGTAGTTTCCCAAGGGGAACTTCGCACGAGCAGGCGAGTTTGTCAGCGACTCGGACATTCGAGGGCAGTTACGAGCAAAATGCCCAACGTCGTTGCAGTGGTAGCACCGAAGCATCGCTGAAGGCTCGTGGAGCCGAGCAGGAGAATTTCGGGCCCCGGAGGGCACGTCCGTGTAGGTTGGCCTCCGGTACGGATCTTCAGCTGCTTGCGAGCGTTCTTGTATCTCTGCCTCAAGAGCGATGGCTAGAGCTGACGGTACGTCGGTCGGACGAGCGAGGCGGACGAAGCGCTGGACGTTTCTGTTATTGATGGCGTCAACAAAGGCATTAGCAGCAATGAGGTCCATGGTTGCGGTAGGGCAACCTGACAAGGCCTTCCGGGACAAGCTATCGACGTGAGCAGCTAGTTCTTGAAGGTCTTGCCGACCCTGTCGGACGTGTTTCAGTTGTGCGAGGTAGAGCTGAAGAAGATGATGGTCCCCAAATCGGCTTTCGAGCGCCGACACCAGAGCTTCATAGTTCGAGCGGATGACTTGCGGGATGTACTCGAGGTATTCAGCCGCGGCGGCACGGAGTTGCACAACGAGCACCTGAGCTTTGTCTTGAACTGTCCAGCCGTTTAGGGTGGCAACGGACTCGAACTGCACCAGAAATGCGGCCCACGATGTGGTACCATCAAAGGTAGGTGGTGGAAGTTGTGCCCGAAAAAACCGAGACTGAGCTAACATGGGGACATTTTGTTCAACCAAGGTAGGCACGCGTTGCTGACGGCTAGACTGCGCCTCGATGACAGAGACCCGTGCAGCCAGGTCTGCGACGACGTCATCTGCCGTGGAGGTACGTTGGGCAAGCATGGTTTCAAGAGATAGCAGGCGAGAGGCAAAACGAGTCTCGAAATCTTGCATGAGGGCTCTTCTGTCGGCCTCACCTTGTGAAGCAAGGGCTTGTAGGCAATCTGGCATAGGTAGACCGGCCGCAGTGCTGGACTGTTGAGGTTGAGTTGGTGCGTCCTCGACATCCAACTCCGACGGAAGAAGCTGACGGGGCGCTGGTGGCGGGATGTTTGATGAGACCGGGGCCCCCGCGGCCTCTGCCAAGCTTCCTTCCGTAGTCGGGACAGCAGGTCGCAGGGCCGTCGACGACGTGTCGTCCTCCATAGGGTTCATCGCTGAACCGCCGACTGTTGCTGTCGCCGTAGAAGCTTTGCTCCGTGTAAACATGGGTTAGCGTTATCACCGCTGCCACCAAATGTAACGTACAAGAGCAACTCAGGCGAACACGATCCAACCCAATTTCATCCTTTTCGTTCTCTTCCCTCTAGACTCCCCTTCACGCGCCAGTCACTTCGTTGGTATGATCCACTACAATATATATATATATATATATATATATATATATATATATATATATATATATATATATATATATATATATATATATAGGCACGAAATGTGATATTCTCAGGTTAGGGGTGCCTCAATCCCCTAAACTACACCCCCTGGCTATGCCACTGTCCCCAATGAGAAACGGTACGAGCACTGTCGAACAAGTTCCCCTTCGTCAGGGAAGAACAATTTTTCGGGCAGAAAAGGCAGTAGATCAGAGCATAGCCGCTTCAAAAGAGGAAACAGAGTGCGCACCAGCGGCGTTCCAGGGCAAGATGCGTGTGACGCCGCAGCTAAGGACCCCCAAAGCAATTAGAAGTCATGCGAAGCGACTACGTGAGCAGCAACCAGATTTTTCATGATGATTAGCTCCTACGCCACGTAAGCCAACATGCACGGCTTTACAAAAGACCTGAATAGTAACACATTGCTGCAACACGTGCTGGTTGGACTCCTGAAGGGGACAATTAGGATACACCGAAGATGGCACCACGCCCCACCTGTCTAGGATATCCCATGTTTGGAGTATTCTCCTACTCAAGCGCCACGCGATGTCGTGGTGGTCAGGCTGCCCCGCAGCTTTGCAAAATGTTCTAAGGATACATGTTAGCGCAAAGAAATAAACAAGGACTAGCAAAAGAAAGAGTAGGAAAAAGAGAGATAATACTTCAGCTGTTTGTCGGAAAAGTAAAGTCGAGAGCACGCAAAAGTTATTGCATGCGTGCGTCAGTAACAGCAAAATGTAATCACAGTCGAATCGAAGAGCTGTTAATTTTGCCGTTACTGACGTCCATGCTCAAATGGTCGTATTCTCGTGGCTTCACGTTTCGAATGAGCAGCGTAACAAGGTGTCGTATGTGCGCTGGCTGGCTCATGAGCGTTCAGGCAGAACAGCTAAAAGAAGCTCGGAGGATCTCATAGGCATCCACCTTAGTCGTCTTGAAGGCGAAAGCTGTCTTCCTCTTTTTCTTCAAAGTACAAGTATTGAACTTCCCGCGCATCCCTCAGAAAGCTTTCTGCAACGAACATGGCTTTGCGATGCCTTCAGGACCGGAGGTACTGTAAGCCTTTTGCACCTCACCAACAGTCGGCTCATACGTCGGCTAAAACTGTCCTTTGCTATAACTTTCCGTCCCCTTGCCCTGTTTCTCGTGCAGAATAGCCTACCGGGCTCAGCCCTAGTTAAGCTGCCTGCCTTTCTTTTATTGTTATTCTCTCTCTATATATTTTTTAGACGTGAAGCATCTTATGGCGAAGCTTAATCCGGTGGTGGTGGTGGTGGTGGTGTGCCGCGTGCCCACCCTTACTGCGCATGCGCAAACCCTTTAAAAAAATAAAAATAAAAAAACCTCCTCTCCCCCTCTCTCTCCTCTAGGCATCCCTCCCTGCGGCAACCACACCCTCACTGCGCATGCGCCTCCCCTCCTCTCTCAACTCTTACACTCCCGCCTCTCTCCTCTACGAATCCCTGCCCGCGGCGTCTACACTCCCACTGCGCATGCGCGTCCCCCCTCTCTCTCCTCTCCTACGCTCCCCCCCTCTCTCCTCTACGCATCCCTGCCCACGGCGTTCACACTCCCCACTGCGCATGCGTGTCACCCCCTCTCTCTCCTCTCCTACGCTCCCCCTTCTCTCGCCTCGCGACGCCGACGCAGGCAGCGTCTGCTAGCGAGTTACTTGGTTGAAAAAACCGACTGCTCGCGCTGCACAACCGTTCACTGGCCACCCCGCATATATGGCAATGGATCTTGACCTGCAAGGTGGTGCCGTTGGGAGATTTCTCCTGCGCGTTGTTGAACAATAAAAATTCGCAGCGTGCGCGTTAACTAAAAGCGGAGTGCGGGTCTCTGTGTCCAGTCAGAGTCCTCTGTCTTTCATTGCCCATTAGCAGCGATTGGCATGTTCCAGTAGGAAACACTGCTCCATCACTGCCTGCTTTGCGCCTCCCCACTTTTCTCTCCTGCGCAACGCTGCGATGAGCGCCAGCGTCAACGCCGCCGCCAGTGTAAGAGTTAGCGCCCGGTGCTTCACATCTACACATGGTTCCCTTTAGCGGGAGATGGTGTAATTTTTCTTTCTCGAGTATTTGTTTGTTTGCGCTAACATGTATCCCAACTACCTCAACCAATCTGCCGACCAACAAGTCTATTGCTATTTGCTCGCCAGGCATCATGACACGCACTGGCATAGTCAGTGCGTGCCATGCCTTCACAATGCGCTACAAACAACGACGGATCGCGCACAGGTGGCGACGCAAAGGCCACCACAGGACCCAAAGGACTTGGTGTCTGAAAACCGACTTTTTTGCAGACCGCCGAACATCGGGGTGCGCTAACGGATTGCGTCTGCAGACTAGAGTTGCAATGTGGGCTTGTTGGTGATTCATTTGAAAAGATTTGATGAAGCGCCAAACGACATGCACGGACACGAGAAGGCACATATGGTGCGTGGTGTCCATATGTGCCTTCTCGTGTCCGCGTGTTGTTTTGCGCTTCATCAAAGCTTTTCAAATGCGTCTGCAGCGCCAAGCAGAGACCGGCAATGAAGATGTTGTGATAAGACATTAGAAATGCCTCCATAGGTCGCTTGCTGCCATGGCCAGAGCAATAGTGTCAGTCGATCGACTGTATAGGGGCGATGCGCAGCTCAATGGCGAACTCTGGCACCGTCATCTGACATACGCCTTCTCGGGGCACGCTTTTCGACGCAGCCATGGGAAGTGTAAGCGTCTGTGCGCCTGGGACGCATCCCAGGACTCTTGTCCGCATCTGAAGAAAATCTGCTTTAGTTAAGAAAGAAAGCGAGCAATTTTAAATACTATTCGGTAAAAGCTAGTTAATTCGACGCCCGTTAGTTCGGAAAATCGGATAATTCGGACGCGTTCTCTGGTCCCGGCCAGCACAGCCATTTGTTTAATGGCACCACAGTATCATTAATTCGATCACATTGGGCCGCAACCCGGTTAATTCGGTCGATTCTCGGAGCGCACCGGGCGCAATGCGCCGCAACATGTACGCCGCAAAGGGAGCAGAAACGGCGTCCGCGGACAATCGAAACGAGCACAGTGTGGATCACCATTGCCATCAGCGCGAACCGTACGGTAACGACGTTTGCGGTTAATGTCGGCTTAGCGCTTTTCGGGTTTGTTAAGACAGGAAGATCTTGAGCTGCGGTCACATAGTGAAAACAAAGTCGGGAGTGGCGAAAATTGCGGCTTTTAAACTGCTCTTTTGTAAAATAAGTAGAGGATTTACGTATTCATCAAGTAAATAAAAGTGTATGGACGTAATAGGCAGTTGTTTCTCGTTTCTTGATACTTTCGATAATTCGGCATTCGGTTTAACACGCATATAATTTCTGATCCCGCGAAATCCGAGTTAACGAGATTTTATTGTCGATAGCTGTTTGCAGCCGTCCCTACACGCCTATGAGTAGGTACCACACACCTCAGGCATGTTACGAGAACACGGTTATTTCCTTATATATCAACGTAGGGAGGTGAGCCATGCTGACTATAGCTGCTGAACAAACTCCATTTGCCCCCAGGCCTCTCACGAGCTATTATTCATTAGCTACACGCTTCTTATCGTCAGGGTGCACTACGTGAACAGAATAAATACGTCAGTTTACTAATAGCGCATATCTTTAAACTAAACTTCTTGCTTGATAATCTACGTTTTAAAATGTTGCTGATTCCATTGGCACGATGTGAGCTTTGGTTGAAGTAATTTCTTTTCGTGGCATTTCGAAGATGTCGTATTGCATGGCCCCTTCAACCCCATCAAGGATTACATGTAGGCAAGATTTAGAGCACGGTGATTTAGAGTGACAACCACTTCGACAGAACCGCCATCTTGTTTCTGAGCACGCAAGCGCGGGCTATAGCACACATGTCTGGCATATAATGTCTGAGTTTGTTTTATTTCCGCATCATCGTGTTTGCGCGTCACCTGGAAAACGGCCAGTTCCTAGAACAAGATTAAACACAAATTCAAGGTGGATTGCGATGACATAAATTACAAATTTTATTCATTTGATTTGAACACCATCTGCATCAACAGCATTGCTGCTTTTTAGGCTCAAAAAAGTACGACAAATCTCGGTCTCATCCATTGGCTCGAGAAAAACGCTATGCGTACAGGCGTGAGGTATGACGTTCCGCGCCCACGGAGGTTCTCCCCAGCCCACGACGTTGGACAATAGAGATCAGCCCACTACATACAATGAAATTACGCAGCACTTCTACCTAAGCAGGAGGATCTACCCCCCTCCTCACAGAAAACTACACAAAGCCCAGGCCATGACTCTTAGACTTCTACAGACTGATTCATATCCCAATCTGGCCTTATTTCACAAAATTTACCCGGACACTTATACCAGCAGTTCGTGTCCCCGTTGTGGGGAAGTAGCTAACTTAGAGCATATGCTATGGCGATGCCCCTCGTTACTGGGCAGCGAACAAGCCAACCCCGCCAACTGGTACTCCGCCATCAGAAGCCCCAACAAGGGGGGATCAGCTTTGGGCCGTCCAGAGAGCCCACGATGCGGCGGTCAGGCTTGGCCTGCCCGTCCCAACGTGGGAGAAGCCCACTGCGCGCTAGTCGCGTCTGTCAGGACTATAATAAAGTTCCACCATTTATCGAAACATCCGTTAACAGCTGTGCCACTGACCGCGGTATCTGATGATGTGATCATGTTCACGAAGTGATCATTTAAGAACTCAGTCAAAGCGATGCCCGTCACTTTATCATTATTTCGGGTGACTTCATGAAAAAGCTGTTTGACGTTTTTTTTTTGTGTGTGTTATGGCGTCATTGATAATTTTCCACGTTTTTTCTCGATTTGTCCTCTGTACCGATGCAAAAAGGGTTTCTTAATAGTGGGCTTTAGCCTTTCGCAGTTCCTTGTTTACTGCATTCCGCAACTTCTTAAATGCAATCAGATCGCTTTCATCACGCGTGCGTAAAAATCTGTCGAATAACCTATTTCTCTTACTTATCATCTTAACGTGTTGAGGCTGCACCCAAGGCTTTCAATATGTTTCTTTACCTTGCCTGTTTTGAGTCGAAACGACAAATTGTAAAGACGAGTGAAAACTGACAGGAACTCGCCATATGCCTCAATAGCATTTTTTGCTGTATAAAGAATACCAGTCTGTGCTGAGTACAAGTGCGCGAAAGTGTTCCATATTTTTTCTTGACAGACATCTATAACTGAACGTGGTAGCAGGCAAGCATTTTTCATGAACATAAAATGAGCATACTGCGTATATTGGGTAGTGGTCGCTGAAATCATAGCTGATGGTACCGGCTGTGTAAATCTGTGTACCAGCGTTAACGACAAAATTATCAAGAGCCGATTGACAAGATGCAGTCACACGAGTAGGCGTTGTGATAACGCTGCAGAAACCGAGTGAATTCATAAGGTTAGTTATTGTGCGGGTAGAAGTGCCATCATCGAGCATGCTAATGTTGAAGTCGCCACCAAGAAGCACTTTGTAATTGAGAAAAGAAGCATGCTCTAAAAACTTTTCAATTAATTTTAACAAATTAGACATGTTACCAGTAGGCGGTCCGTAAATCACGACAGAATGCTGTCCGATTTAACACTGAACACTTCATAGTGCGGTGTGGTGCAGGTGAATTCCTCAAGCACATCACACTGTATGCCACACTTAGCATGCAATGCAACACCACCCCCCACGTTTTTCTGTGCGATTAACAAAAAAGTGCTTATAGCAGTCTATGATAAGCATTTCACTGTGTTCTTGGTACCATGTTTCAGAGAACATAATTAAGTCAAACGAAAAAAGTAAACTCTGCAAGAAACACAGCTAGAATATCTTGCTTATGAGCGAGCGAACGTGAGTTGACATGAAGCGCAGAAATTTCGGATGGTAAACTAAATTCTCGATATATTGTGCAGTCAAAAGGCAGATGAAAATTGCTCTGAGCAGTGACGTTGAGTATTCGTTATGCCATTCGCACCGCCAAGGCTAATAATAAAAAAAATTGGGCTGCTACGCATTACTGGTGCAAAGGCTGCGGAAGCTGGTGGCCTTCCACCTCCCTCAATTACCTCCTCCTCACCCTCACAATACTCCTCACTCTCACTTCACCTTCCCACCCCCTTGCTATACTGTAGTATACACAGGTACGCTATGTTTACGCTCTCCCCTCCTTCTCTCCGTACTCTTCACCCTCACTCCTCTTTCCCAACTTCTTGCTATATTATACTATAAATGGCTCTGTATGCTTTCTTTCTCTCTCTATCTATTTCTCTCTGTATATTTCTCTTACTTTCTCTGTGTTTCTTTTTATCTCTCTCGGTTGCCCTTTCTTTCTGTTTTTCTTTCTCTTTATCCGTGTTTCTCGCCTTCTCACCCATAGCAACCCAATCATATGGTTCCCTTAAATGCTTGTTCTGTTAACTTGCCTGTATAGCCGAGTGGACAACAAAGAAAGCAAAAAAAATCACGCCATACCCACAAAGTGAATGATGTTGGAGGAGCTTGCTCGGAGATGATCGGGTAACCCGCGAATCCTCCGTACACATCTCCTACCATCATATATAGACGTGACAAAGTTGTTATATACACATTACATGCGGCGCTCGGGCGGCAAGCCCCAGCTGCTGCTCGTTGCGAGCCCGCCGCGCTGCTGTGCGGTGTTCATGCGGCCGAGCGGTAACGAAGTTTTCACTGCCTGAGCTCCCGGCGAAGAGAAAGGAAGCGCACGTGCTGAGAGTGGTGTGCGTCGCCATGAGCGGCGCCGACGCTCGTTGCGAGCCCGCCGCGCTGCATTACGGTGTTCATTCGGCCGAGCGGTAACGAAGAGCGTTCTTTGCGTGAGCTCCCGGCGAAGAGAAAGAAGGCGCGCGTACTGAGAGTGTTGTGCGTCGCCTTCAGCGGCGCCGCCATCTAGTGAACATTCCTGAAATCATCGGAAAGCCGGCGCAATGAGCGGAGAAGTGTACACGCCACCGCCATCGCCGCCGCCGCCGGACAAGGCGCGAGCTTAAGAAGCTTGCCGAACAAGCTCCTAAAAAAAAGCCTGGATAGCGGAGTGCTTTCGACGTTTGCCTTTAGACCGCGGCTAGCCGGGTTCGAATCTAGCCTCGCCAAGAATGTTGTTTTATTGAATTCTCCTCCTCCACCTCCTCCTCTCTTTTTTTCCCCCTTCCTTTCCTTCCTCCAACGCACTGCTAGGCGTCGCATTCTGTGAAGCCATGTTCAGCTATGCGAAGTGGTTGCTAGGCAACCCGAGTTTCTGCGAACGATCCCGCGGCGAGTTTTCAACTGAAACAGCTCCGCTGTTAAAGAAACTGCCGACCACACTTTTAGATGTGAAGCATTTTATGGCGAAGCTTAATCCGGTGGTGGTGGTGGTGGTGGTGTGCCGGCGTGACCACCCTTACTGCGCATGCGCAAACCTTTCAAAAAAAATAAAAAAATAAAAAACCTCTTCTTCCCCTCTCTCTCCTCTAGGCATCCCTCCCCGCGGCAACCACACCCTCACTGCGCATGCGCCTCCCCTCCTCTTTCCCCTTCTACGCTCCCCCCTCTCTCCTCTAGGCATCCCTCCCCGCGCTCCCACTGCGCATGCGCGTCCCCCCCCTCTCTCTCCTCTAATACGCTCCCCCCCTCTCTCCTCTAGGCATCCCTACCCACAGCGTCCACACCCCCACAGCGCGTGCGCGTCGCCCCCCTCTCTCTCCTCTCCTACGCTACCCCCCCTCTCTCGCCTTGCGACGCCGACGCAGGCAGCGTCTGCTAGCGAGTTTCTTGGTTGAAAAAACCGACTGCTCGCGCTGCACAACCGTTCATTGTCCATCCCGTATATATGGCAATGGATCTTGACCTCCAATGTGGTGCCGGTGGGATATTTCTCCTGTGCGTTGTTGAACAATAAAAATTCGCAGCGTGCGCGTTAACTAAAAGCCGACTGCGGGTCTCTGTGTCCAGTCGGAGTCTTCTGTCTCTCATTGCCCATTAGCAGCGATTGGCATGTTCCAGTAGGAAATACCGCTCCATCACTGCGTGCTTTGCGCCTCCTCAGTTTTCTCTCGTGCGCAACGCTGCGATAGCGCCAGCGTCAACGCCACCGCCAGTGTAAGCGTTAGCGCCCGCTGCTTCACATCTACACATGGTTCCCTTTAGCGGGAGATGGTGTAATTTTTTTCACTTAGTATTCGCACAGCGCAATTTCGCCATTGAGTGGCGGTCCTCGTAAGTGCATTGAAGCTCATTTCTGCTGCACACCGGGCTCCAAGCACTTGTGTACCAACTTCAGCCAGTAGGCATTGCCGGTGACAGTATGTCTGCCTCCCGGAAGCGTGTGTCTCTGACACATCTGAACATCGATCGCTCTCACTCTCTCTCATGTCTGCCTCGCACTACAGCGGCGGATGCTCGAGCACATGACCGGCACTGCGGTGGAGAGCGTGTGCCCCAGTACAGTCG
>JALIZH010016060.1:0-37216 GCA_030522465.1 Rhipicephalus appendiculatus
GTGTGGTGTACACTTCCCGCGTCTTTAACCGGCGCCCTGCCACACAGACGATGCCTGAGGCTCCGAAGACAGCGTTTCACAGCGGGCTGTCTTGATTGCTCCCGTCTACGGTCCTCGCAGGGCTCGCCGCGCGGATACCGGCATCGGAAGACCCCTTGATGTGCCGACACTGCAGCGGCGAGACGCCGCGCTCGTGGCGTGCCCCTCAGGGTTGTGTCAAGGGGACAGCGAAGCGCCTCGTGTTGACTTCGTTTGCGCACCACCGCCGCCACCCGTGTGCTATGCCAGGGTCACCAGGGCTAACCACCCCTTTAGCAGAGCTGCTGCCTTCGCCGATACCGGAAGCTCTTTATCGCATCCTCTTAGTGTGACCGTCTGTGATGGTTTCAGAAGAGACGAAGCGGCGACAACAGGGTAAGGTAAGGGAGACGTTGTGTTGCAAGTGTTGAAGCCAGTTTGGGACACATCTGGTCGCCAGGCCCGATGGATAAAGTGTGGCGGTGAAGTCGGGCAAAGGCTTGTCTGTGCAAAGCTCAAAACAGAGCGCGTTGACCATTGGAGACTGTGTGCTTTGTCGGAGTGCCGAAATTCCTGGCCGCCCATATTTCAAGTGTCGGTCAACTAGCCCGTTGCCCCTTCCTAAGCATGAGCTTGTGTGTTTTCCTTCGTTTTCTTTGCTTCTAGAGAGGCTTTTGCACGGCTGTGTGCTATGGCTACGCTTCGTGGATTGATACACGTTCACCCGCAAAAAAATATGTCACGTAACGAGCTATAATTGGGTAGGCGCCACGGAAGACCGGATAGGAAGGGGGGCTGGGGCGAAAAGCTTCCGCGGAACCACGGAAGAGTTGCGATATGACGGCATGACAGCATTATGACGGAGCATTGTTCTGGCTCCCTTTGAGCGACGTTGTCTGTTCATTCGATCCCCCCGAGAAATGAGGGAAGAAGCCTTTGGGCGCTCGGAGAGCGACGTGCGCCGCGAAGACCGAGGGGACCCCGTGAATAAGTTCTCGGCCGCGACTTTTGCAACCACGTCCCAGCTCCGACCCGAGCCAGCATACCGTAGGCTGACGACGAGATGGACTCTTGGGACTCGTGGAATAAACTCTCTTTACCCTGAAAAACTTTGAGACATTACGCACTTGAACTTAGAAACCATGTTGACCTTTTGTGTTCATCGCATCATTGTCAAAGATGTTTACCTTATGTATTACGTATTGCATGTCGCGAGCGTTTGGCCCTATTGATGCATTGTGCGTGCGTGCGTGCGTGCGTGCGTGCGTGTGTGTGTGCGTGTGTGTGTGTGTGTGTGTGTGTGTGTGTGTGTGTGTGTGTGTGTGTGTGTGTGTGTGTGTGTGTTTGTGTGTGTGTGTTTGTGTGTGTGTGTTTGTCTGTGTGTATAGTTTAGTGTCGTCTGTTGCGCGCCTGCGTATGTGTTCATTATGATAGTTACAGTTAAACAAGATGTTGTAAGTTGTAAGGTAACAAAGCTCCTTGCCAATTTTATTGCGATAGCAATTATAAGGACACTCTCGGCTGGTTTTTGCCGTCGCCGCCGCCGTCATGTACCGTATATGTATATGTATCTATATATTTATAAAAGCCACAAAAAATAATTGAGAAAATTGTTCCCACGCGCGGCATCGAACGAGGGACCTCTCGCTCTGCAGCGCGCGGCGCTAACCGCTGAGCCACGAAAGCGCACGTCCTGCAACGTTCAAACGGCGAGCTATTTATATACAGCGAGTTTTCAGCGTGTTTTCTGCATTACCAGCGAGATGGCGCAAAGGGCGCGCTTTGCGGGGCTCGGTGCCCCTCTCGTCGCGACGCCCGCGGTGATGCGGTCGCTCATTTTACCCCGTGGGGGGGTAGACGCCCGTTCGCCCGTTCGCGCGCGCGCTTATCTTGCGGTGGGGAAGAATCGGCCTTTCGCCGGAACGATTGCGTTGTAGTTACCGAGCGCACGAAGGTCACTTCGCTCGCGGCAGTCCCCCCCGTTTGCGAAAAGAACACGCTTTTCAAACACAGCGAAGTAACAACTGTGACACTTGTTAGTTCGCGCTCGTCTGTACCTGTGAATACGTTTCGTGCGTCGTTTTTGTTTGAGCAGCGCGTTAAGTGTCGAACTGCGAACGTTGTTAGTTCTCTCTCGTCCTTTGCGTGTTGTTTTCGTGCGTCATGTGTGCATGAGCAGCGCGCTGCATGTTTCGACCTGCTTGCCATTCGTCGCTTGACATTCCAATTTGTTGATATCGCATTCATTGATTCGCCTTGTGGCGAAACTGTGACATTTTCTTTTACAGCCCCATGCATGAATCGTTTTTGAGCAGATGGTTGTGGAACTATGTAGCCAATAGGGGTGAGTAAGGGCAGTGGTGGCCAGATAAGAGGAGGAGTGAGTGGCGTTCCGTTTTGGCGGTTGCTAGTGGGGACATTCCAACGTCGCTGGTGTGTTCCGGAGGGAACTCGCATGACCTTCTAGGGCAAATGGTGTAGCCCCTCCTTACACTGACATTTTTTCTAGAGCTGGGCCGCTTGCTTGTTTCAGCATCTGCCACTCTTTTGACCGAAATATATATACCTAAATATATAGATAAATCATGATAATAATGAACATTAGTGCGGGCAACGTGATCTGTTTTTATGCACACGTGCAGACAGCACAGCAATTTCCTCATTTTGTTCAAATAAATGGGACAACCGAGCTGACATCAGGGGCGTAGCCAAGGAGAAGTTCAACCCCCCCCCCCCCCCGACATTCCGAAATTTTTCAATTTTGTTTGCGTATATATACATACACACATACAAATGCACGCACGAATCTACATAAACTATGGTTGAACACCCCCCCCCCCCCCCCCGAAAAAAAATTCTGGCTGCGTCCCTGGCTGACATGTCTAGAACTTGGGGAATAAAGAAAAAGTGTTTCTGCGTATGGCTTTATAATATATGCATTGTCGATATTTTGTTTGGCTGCACGGTAAATTTGCGTTAAAAGAAAAAGAAAAAAGATATATGGCACCGACTTGGAAAGCGTGGTAAATTATCCAGAGAGTGAACACTCAGCCAACTGTCACTCGCAAAAACTTTTCCGACAGTTTGTCCGCGTTCAATAACTTCGGTGATACTTCTAAAGCCGATATATTTGCGAATATTTATATGCCGGATATTCTGCGTGCAACCGAAATCGTCATAGGATATGAATTTCCAGGTGCAAAGTGCTATTTGCCGATTAACCTTCCAACAAATAAAAAAAGGCGCAGGCGCGCCTCTTCCCTGAGTTCAGTAGAGACAATGCAGAAGGCTAGGTTAGCGAAAACACTGTAACTCTTGGTCGTTTCCAGGATAAGACTGATTTTATGACTCTGCTTCGCTGATTTCTCTTCGCTGCATCAACTCTTGGTTTGACAAAACATAGAAATTCCGGTCTAAAAAAAATAAAATAATCTCAATTAACATTGAACGTTATAAACAAAACATGCATAAAACATGCATAAACATCATGCACAAGATATATGAATGTACTGAGGCGATCAAGTTATACAAATTTTTGTTCTCCGCTTTCGCATTTTCAGCAAAAAATAAAAACGTTCCGATTTAGACCGCTTGTGCTATAGGTGATCGGAATAGCAAATAAAAGCCTGAGGAATTCATAGTGCGTCATCTACGCTCATCAATGCTCACATATATACATCCATCCGTGATTTAAAAGTATAAGTTTTTTTTGTTTTATTAATCCGGAACAACGTTTGCCAGGTGATTGCGAAAAGTGTCCATTTGGCCATCTTTTTTGTCTGCATAAGAGTTTTCACCAACCCTATGTCGTGCGTGTGTGTTGCCCTCTTTTCATACACACACACACACACACGCAAACAAGCTTCACCAGTCTACGCAGGCGGACACACAGCCTAATTAATTAATTAATTGGCTTATTTCTGGACATACGCCCTCCATAGAGCTGTAACATTCTATCGCAAAGGCGAAATGGGGTCTTGGGCCTTTGCATGAGCACTGCGTATTGCTCACGGTTGGGGACACGCTCCCTGTTTCTGCACTCTACGCAATAACGAAGTTCAGGGCGACGAAGCGGTACGACGATAACAAAAAACTGCCGTCGTGTTTCTTCGGTGACAACCACTTTTCGCGTGAGCGTAACGGAACGGATGAACGAATAGACAAGGCGATGGACAAGACGGGCAGACAAAAAAATCCTAATTCCAAGCAATTAAGTTACTGTCGCTGTAAAAAAAAATGTAGTGAGCATGAACTGCGCTCGCCACATATCTAGCAACACTATTGAATCTGGTATATTTCGATCAACATGATGTTGTCCAAAGGGAATGTCGTCGCAGTAGGGCGTATGAAATAAAAAACGCCGTGGTTCACACATATGAAAGGGAAATGAGCAGGCGATAAAGATCTCATATGTTGGGGCAAAGCATTCCAGCCTTCTTAATTTGCAAAACCTACGTTCAAAATGCATGGTAACACGTAATCTATAAGTGTCGCCACTTCGGAAGTCCAGCTATCATTCTCGAACACATTCACAATCATACCGCATATACTTTACTTACTGCTGGTCAGATTGGCCTGCTCAGAGCAGTTGAGGTTATGGTACCAGCCAGAGATATGCGGCCATGGCGCTGCACATGTAGGATAACCTGTCACGTGATCACAAAAGTTCACCGGAAGCATCCAAAATGATCTCGTCTCGCTACAATTAGCACCAATGACGAGAACTTCCGACCCCTTATGGTGGCGTTGCATGACGACTGGATGCCAATGCAAGATAACACTAAGAAAAAAATCATGTTTTAGGGGCGAAGCTCCTCAGGGTGTGGGTCGTTCCCTCCTCCGTACATAGTATGAGCCACCTCTAGTTTATGAATTGCTCAATAGATGGCGTTGTGTGTATATGTCCTTGGAAATAATATTACTAGATGGCGTTAGTGGTTTTTCGTATGCGTTGATGATTAAAGATGATAGATGGCGCTGTTATAATAAGAAAAGGGGCTCGCTCTTGGCGTGCTTTCTCTTTCGCTCGGAGTCGCGAAACCAGGGCAGCCGGTATCTGCGGAGCATGCGGTGGCTCCGGTACTCACGGCGGCACAACCCATAGCCAAGGACGCGTGGCTTTCACAACTCACAGCAGCGTTCTGTGGCGATGCATGCGGAGGCGAGGCGTTGCGTCGAGCACTGGTGTGGACTTCGGCGTCTGAGTAGGTGGCATCGTCTTCCTCTGTCGTGGAACGCGAACTGGCGTTGTCGCTGAGGCTGGGAGCGCCCGGAACACAAGTCCGCGACGCTCGTGCCCAGCTCACGATCGAACACCCAGGACCATGCAAAGACGTGACACGTGTTGTCACGTCTTTGCATGATCGAGTGGGCAATGTACGGGGAGATTCACGGTTACCCGAATGATCCCTCTGAGCTTCACCCACTCACCATCATTCACTTCGTGGATATGCTGTGATTTTTTCTTCTCTTCTATACACGGGCGAGTCTCCTTCGCCAAACTGATCACATTCACTCCCTTCAGGCCATAGGTTATTGTGTTCAAGGGATTAACTTTAATAAAAACTTCCCCTTTCACTGGGATTCTCTGTCGTTTACCAAAGAATTTATTTCTGTTATCTAAATTGGTCACTTGAAACTCAACTTAAAGAAGTTAGGTCCACACCCGAATGATTTCGTAAATAGGAAAGTTCGTAAAATCGAGAACAATTTTTCGGACTTTCGAAATCGGAAACTGTAACGTAGGCACACCTAAAATATGCCGCGGCATTATATTTGCCTCTAACCCATGCCAGCGCGTGTGAAACATCCGTGAGAGCGTGAGGAGCCTGCCATGTCCTGGTGATGCAGGCTGCAGGTAGACATTCTCGTGGAGTTTCACAGTCTGCCGATATACAGAGATGGGGTAAACGAAAGGAGTCATTGTGCGAGCAGGCCGACTAATACCGTAGTTACACGGGTACGCTAACCTCAGTTATGGCAAACCTCAGTTCCCTTAAACCGCAGTTACATCCAGTTAGACGGAAAGCCTAACCGCAGTTACCCCACTAACCGTGGTTGCTCCGAACTGAGGTTGACCACCTCAGTTAAGGAAGCTAACTAACAAAATGGCGGCACCCATGTCGGCGGCCTCAGGCAGCGTGGCACCAATGTAGTCCGAAACGTCTTCCCAAAACCAAGTCAACAAACCTTTCTCAACAACATAGACGCTGACACGCGAAACAGTCCGTCAAAACAAACCACGCACCAAACACGGCGATACCAAACGTAACAAGCAACGGATTGTCTTGGCTTTCGCGCCGACTGTAAGTTGACTCCGCTCATAGTTGCGAGACTAGTCCTTATTTATGCCAAACATTGTCAAAACTGTTGATGGAATACACTCGGGGACTGCAGGTGCAAAGAGGAAGGATTTATTTTAAATGAAATACATTGTGTTTGCCAGTATACTTGTGAAAAACCAGCTGAACGTTCACATTTTTAATCGCGAAACTGTGTGTCACGTGACTTGCATTACGACCCAAACTAAGGATAACTTTTCGCGTGTAACATGTACTAACTGCAGTTGGCGCTAACTGTAGTTTACTCCGGTTAACTGAGGTTCGCCGTAGCTGAGGTTAGCGTGCCTGTGTAACAAGGGTATAAGAAACTGGCCAGCAAACGACCCCCTAGCTCGCCTCACGGCATCTTGTGCGTAAAAGCGCTACCGCCTCTTGAGTCCGTTGTTTCCTGCGTGGGCGCGTCGTGCAGCCTCGTAAGAATAAAACCAGGCGCCTGACTAGGGCGGTTAGGTGTTTCAACGCGATAACGTTAGAGGTCACGCTTGAAGAAAAACCCCGTCCGTGTCAAAAATTAAAAAAATCGCAGCTTTTTTCAGCAATTTATTTCAGAAAGAAATTCGTTAAATCGAGTGTGGTGCCAAGCTAGTTTCAATATTTCGTGTTGATGACAGCATTGAACCATACGAGTAGCTGCCGGGGGATGGAAATTTCTTTGTTGGATACGGTGAGAAGAAAACAAAAAAGAAGAATCGGCTGAGAAGAAAACGACGAAAAACAAATTAGCTTTCGCCATCGATGCCATCTTAAGAAAATGCATTAGAGGACATGCAAGTCGTTTTTTTTATTTGTCCTTGAATTTTGCTACCAGCAATAATTCAGCGGACGCCGATGACGGTTTATGCCACTTTCTGACGACATCATCATCATGACCCTCTCGCGCAGTTCGGGCGGCTTTCATTCTCTACAATCTGTAGCCCACTCCCGCTCTTGGAAGAAGCTCACACCGGTTTCCTGAGAGCAACAAAGGTACCACGTACCGAGCGCGGCAAAGGCATGTTTCGACGATATCGGACACTCGAGGACGGCACGAACGCAATGCCAAGCGGCCAGCTTTCCGAGCAACCAGGTTGGAGCTACTACAACCCCTTGTTAGAACGGAGCCAGGGTTTTGACTTGCCTGATCCTTTTGATGAGCCAGACTTGCCGTTCTCTTACTACCAGGACGCGGATCCTTGCGCCCTAGACGCTGACCGACTGGCAGCTCAGCGAAGTATACCAGCCATAGTCGAAGGAACGTGCCGTACGGTGACGAAACAATTCCAGGCCTCCGATTCAGAACGAAGTCGCCTGGATGAAGTAGTGTCCGGCAGCGCCGCCACGCCTTCAGCGAGGGGCAGCACACTACCGCGAAGCCCCGTCTACGCAGATCCTTCGACCAGTAGTACGATGACGAGCGCCACCGCTACCAGGAGAGTTGGTAGTATTGGTAGTGACAATACCAGTATCAGCAGCGCGCATAGCATTACTTACAATGGTACGTGTTCTGACTGGGACCCGAGGTGTCCCATCGATGCCCTTCGACGCCTTCACTCTCCGCCCGCCAAACAGCCGGAAGATCAAATGTCCTGGTGGACCTGCGTGCCCGTCGTCATGATCTCGCTGGTTTTGGCGTTTCTGGTTCTGCTTTCCTTGACTGCGATGGCGCGGACGAATCGTATGATCGCCTCGGTTGTCACCGTTGACCGAGTGGCCGCCTACCATAACCGGCAGAAAGCCGTATCTTCTGTTCCCGGTGATACTATCAAGCCATTGTCACTCTCCAAGGGTACGACCAAGGCTGAAATAACAAAAAGGCACGGGTCTGTGGCGACCAACGTCGTTAGCGTCAGAAGTGACCCAAGTGAGGCCGCGAGCTACACCTTTGATGCCGAACCCGAGGTCCGCAAACCAGTTCCGCCCAGCAGCAAGAGCACCCGACATAGCAGGACAGCAAAGCGTGCCGCCATTCCGCGGACGCCATCGGGTCATCGCGAAAACACCGAGGCCAGGGGGAATAGCGAAAACCACTTCGCTTTTCCTTTCCAGTACCCGGTTAGTGTTGGTGTCAACAAAATCGTTTATGGGCAGTCCGATCTTCTAAACGGGAAGAACGGCACGAGTTATTCATATAGCAATGATATCACCAAAGCCATAGCATACTTCTCCACACATTATTGGTGTTCTCGTTCGTTTTAACCTACACGGCTAACAATGAACCCCTATGTTTCTTCTCGTGTACTTCATCATCCGATATAGAACACTTCGCAAAGCGACAACAGATCGCCGTTCGCTTCGCATATGCGTCATTGCTACTGCTACTGACCGCGAATCTGTAGTAGCAACACATCAGAGTTTCGTCTATCTTTTTTTGTCATCGTGCAGAAACGCCCTATGTGTCACGATGTCTTCTACACCATCTGCCAGCGGAGCCCGCAGCGCGAGTTCCACTACCGGCGTTCGATGAACGCTTGCGTCGAGACGGCTGCCGACGTCATGCACTCGTGCAACCGAGGAGACAACAGATTCGCCTCGTTGGTCCACTGCCGCCAAAAATGTATGGGCGTGTATCGACGGCCGGCCAGCGAGTGCTTCGGTAAACCGCTGTTCACCAATTGTGCCAGGTACGCGCAGGAACGTACGATCTTTTAATGTTTTTTGTTCTGGCTTTAGAGGTTAAGTATTGTGTAGGTAGCGTGGAGTAGCCAGTGATAGTACAAGAGAACCACATGATATTTTTAAATTCGCTTATGGGCTACAAAATGCGGAGGTATTCATTTGTCCTCATTCTGTTCCTTTCATGTTATTAACGCGACAGCGTTAATGAGCTCGTTTCGCAGAAATTCGGGCGTCTGTGTCGGCATCGCTGGTTGTGAGCGAAAAAAACCAACGTTATCCACGCGCGGGAAATTGAGGAAGATGCAAATAAAATAAATAATAAAAATATGCGGTTCGAGTGAGATTCGAACCCAGGCCATCTACGTAGCAAGCAGGTGTTCTGACACAGACCCTCGCATTGCTTGAAACTGCTTCGTGAAAAAAAAAAGCTTTATAAAAGTATTGTAGTGGGAGGAGTCTCCTTAACGCATGCAATATTGCGTGGCACGAGCGTAGGATTGCGCCAGACGTCAAAACATGTCAATTGCACAACGAATGGGTGTTTTAAAGGCCCGCCCATTACAAAGTGCTCAAACATGTATATTTATCACCGTCAGCAAAACCATCATTCAAGTGAGCAGCTTCGTAGGTTTAGAGTGTACTACGAACGCTTCTAATAATGAAATACAGATTTATTTCCAGAAATACAAGGGTTCTGGGGGGATACCATTGGCTAAAAGCTGTTCGAAAAACAGCTTGACTGGGCCGATGGTCCGTTACAAGGCATACGTGGCGGTTGTATGAGAAAAAAAATGGCAACATTGTTAGAAGCTCAAAATCGATACGTTATTAACACAAAATGTACAAAACAAGATGTAAATATTATAAAGAGATAATGAAAACAAAAACTTGATGCACAAGAAGACAGAAATATATGCAAGGGCTACAAGAAATAATACAGCATTGGCTCTGATAAATGAACACTGAAAACGATAATTTCGAAAAACAAGATATACATTTAATAATCACATATTTACGAAATGCATCCTAAGTTCCTTCACTGAAAAACACTTGACATCTTCGTATTGATTTAAAATATGTGGCAGGTTGTGCTGTAATGATTGTAAGCTATATTTATTGCGAAATCGTGGAACATACCACATGTTACTATTTCTGGTATTGGCGGAAATGACTCTAGGTGTCAAAGATGCTGTAGATGCAAGAAAATGTTTGAAGGCAGTATTTGAGAAATAAAAAGAATGAAGCAGGCGAAAAGTGTAGAAATATTCCATTTTAATTATTCTATGCTTTAGGAAAGCTGACCGTGTTGTGTCCAAAAAACCCATATTGTCGATGTGCCGAATCATCTTCTTTTGCAATGAAAATATTTTCGTAATGTTTGTCTTTCCAGTAGTTGTCCACACGAAACTACAGTAACTTAAATGGGAAGAAAATAAGGCATAATAAATGTTAAGTTTTGCTTTCAGTGGAAGAAGATACCTACATCTAGACAAAACACCTGTGATGGCAGACAGTTTTTTTAGATATTTTCTACATGTTTATCCCAGGTAAGGTGCGAAGAAAAAGTAACGCCTAGTAATTTATGTTCATCAACAATTTTCAGTTCTTGACCAGCAAACATTAATGTTTGTGTGCAAGTCAAAGGTTTGTTTTTAGCGCGAAATATCATTTAGTTTTCGTAGGATTTATTTTTAGGCAGTTAGCAATCGACCATGCAGATAGCTTTACAAGTAGATCGTTGCATTGTTCCATTAATTTCTGCGAATCCGGACCAGAAATAAGAAGGGTGGTGTCATCGGCGTATATGATAAATTCAACAGCTGTATCAATATTAGTAATGTCGTTAACGTAGAGGTTAAAAAGCAGCGGACCTAATACGCTACCTTGCGGCACGCCATTTAGTATGGGAAGAAAGCGTGACTTTTCATCTTTTATGCAAACTGATTGTTTGCGCTCACTTAGATAAGACTCGAATAATGTTAATGGAATACCTCTGAGGCCATTCTGCGATAATTTCCATAGTAAAATTTTGTGATTTATGCAATCGAATGCTTTGCTAAAATCAATAAAAAGTGCCAAAGTGAAAAGATTTCTTTCAATATTTTTTAGAACGTGTTCCTTGAGTGTGAGCAAAGCAGTTTCCGTTGACCTACCTTTACGAAAGCCGAACTGAGCACCAGACAGAATGTTGTGTCTGTCGAAAAAATTTGAAACACGAGAAAAAATAACCTTTTTAATCCTTTGGAAAATACCGGAATTATTGAAATCGGTCGGTAATTTGATGCATCATTTCTGTCACCTCCTTTAAAAAGTACAGTTACTCTACTCATTTTCATTTTATCTGGGAAAACCCCACTCTGTAAAGCCAGATTAAAGATGTGTGTTAAAGCTGGAGTGATGTATTCTAAAACATACTTTACAGGCTTTATCTGTATATCGTCAATGTCGAGCGCTTTGCTATTCTTAAGATGCATAAATGTGCTAAATACCTCATCTTCATTAGTGGGATTTAAAAATAAACTGTTTGAAGTGGAAAAAGACGACCACGTATCTGGCGGAGATACGTCGTCGTCTTGCTGTGTCACGGTTATGTTTGCAAAGTACTCGTTGAAATGATTAGCGAGCGCTAAACCAGAGATTTCGGTTTTGTTGTGGATTATCTTGTCCGGCGGGGCAGAATGCTTTTCGCGACCAAGAACCCTATTGATAATGCTCCACAAGGTATCAGGATTTTTACCCGTGGCGTGTGCAAACAAACGTTCATGATAAGCATTCTTGGCACGTCTAAGTTCCGCATTTAGTTTGTTTCTATACTTCTTAAACATTTCCAGCGCCTCAGGCGAACGTGTAGCAAGAAATCTATGGTACATTTTATCTTTGTGCTTTATCATTTTAAAAAGTTCGTGCGTGATCCAGGGTTTTCGTATCTTTCTTGTCTGCCTAATTTTCTTGAAAGGGAAGTGTTGTTTGTAAATTTGCAGGAACGCAGAAAGAAACTTGGAGTACGCGACATTTACTTCACTTATTTCATATAAGAAAGACCAGTCATAATTGGAAACGTCACGCTTAAAATGATCCATGTTTTTATCAGTTAAGTGTTGTATAGCAAACACATTTGACTTAGGGTTTTTTTTTCAACATTCGCACAATATGTCATAAATACAGGACAATGATCACTGACGTCTGACGTCACTGTTCCAGCATGCTCTACTACAGTGTCAATATTCGTAATAAGAATGTCAAGACATGTAGACGAAGAGAGCGTAACACGAGTTGGTGTACTAATTAGGTTAACAAAACCAGCAGAGATAAGTCTATTAGCAAAATCCACTGCGACAGCGCTCTTTTCGAGAAAATTTATGTTAGTGTCTCCCCCACATACAAGTCTAAATTGGTTAGCAGCAACATATTCCAGTAAATTATCAAAGAAACTCATAAACGCAAATATGTTTCCATTTGGTGGGCGATACACGACCGAAATTATATCAGACAAATGTTGAAGTGTTAGAATCTCATAGTCGCATGTTGTTTTACAAAATTCTGCTACTTGTTCGCATTTTCGTCCTGATGAGACGTGGATTGCGACGCCCCCTCCTCGTCTATCAGCTCGATTTAAAACGTAATCAGTATAGCCATCAAGATACAGCCGAACACTACTGTCATGATACCATGTTTCTGTTAGCATAATGATATCGAACTTGAAAGAGAACAGATTTAAAAAATTGCTTATAGGTTCTTGTTTATTGGCTGCTGATCGAGCATTCAAGTGTAGAACGGAACTCCTGGAGTTTTGCTGAAACTGTAAACGATGCGGCAAGACGAAATCGTGATATTCCATGGCGGTTTTTAGCGAGTGTTTCTAGTGGCGTCAGAAACGACGGACCTAATCCTAGCAAGATCACGTTCTTCCGAGATGTGCACAGCATCAGTGCTATCGTTTTCCCTTGCATAGATTTTTCCGTTGCTGCTCCACACAGATTTCCATTTATGTTCATATTTCCTTTTCACTGCCATGCCAAGCAACCTCTTTAGTGCTGGGCACAGATGTTCGTTCACGTAAACGGGGCACGTCGATTCTAACCCCAGGTCTCTGTTCGTGATTCTTGTTTTCTTTGCTTTTTTCAGAGCAGCGTCGCGTTTAGCTCTGGATTTAAACTGAACAACAATGTTAGTTTTGTCTGGGTTGCGAGTTGGAACACGGTGGCAACACTCAACGTCAGATGAACTTATAGGCTCATGAATTGCATTGCCTATTTCAGACAAGATAGCAGCAAGGTCCTCATTTTCTTTCTTCACAACACCCTGGATTTCAAGATTAGCATTTCGCGAGTACTGTTTCGAATTTGTTAGCCGCCTTTCAAGTTCTGCTGCCTTCTTTTCTAGTGCCGCACATTTCGGGCTCAGTTCGTCATTTTCCTTTGCCAGACTTGTATTCTTTGAGATTTCAGAAACGAGCTTCTGTTTCAGCTCTTCGACTGACTCATGCGAAAAGTCGATGCTTTTGCTCATCTGGCGTTGCTCAGTGCGTACTTCCCGTATCTCATTTCTGAGGTCACGCTCCAGTGAATCCTTGAAAGACTTGAATTCCTGCCTAATTTCTTTCAGCAATTCCGCCCTTATCTCTTCTTTCAACCTCGCTAGTTCCTTAGCCATATCAACAATCCTACCATGCAGCAATAAGCGCGCAAATCAAGCAAGCAATTACAAACTGAAAACTTGGAAACTTGGCAGTGGTGACGACACCATATAAATGGAAATGTACAATCTGCACTAACCTGTAGTAAAACAAGCAGTGAACTTTAGTTGAGCGCCGAGCAGCGTAGTCACCGCTGCCAAGTGAAAAACAGGTGGCTGGTAGTCCGCTTTTATAGCAGGGCGGTATCGCAAGATGCCGAAAGATTTGCTGATGATGGGCACCACGCCTCCTGGTGGCAGCCTTTCCAAGGAAACGTCTTCCGTGCTTTCGCTGACCACGGCGATTGCACGTGATGAAGATCGCTTCTTCCGTCGATATGCAGCTCCGGTTGAAACGGCAATCTGTAGTAAAACAAGCAGTGAACTTAACTTGAGCGCCGAGCAGCGTAGTCACCACTGCCAAGTGGTGACTACGCTACAATACTATAGTAGGTTCGCGTGTTGCCTTACGTATGCGTAGTGGGCCCTCCACTGATTCGCGAAATGTAGAATTAGGGCGTGGTGGGCACTGTGCAACTGTACATGCAGTAGGAATTCTACGATAGTTTGAAACGGCCGATGTTAAGCGCACAGACGTTCGTGTCCTTGCGGTTTAGGGAAGCACCGACAACTGAAGCCCTGCCAGCAATTGAGAATTCGATGCGCACAGGGTTGGCGTGAAAAACGACCTCGTCAAAAGGAGGGTACATGAGTGGAGACAGCGCGCGCTGTTGTGGTACAGCGTTATGCACTAGCGCAAGGTCGGAAGCGGCAGCAGAAAGTGTGGGACAATTGACCTTGCCCCTTTTCACGCTTCTTAAAATCTGCATTTTTCATTTTCCCTGTACTAAACCAACAAGCATAGACTGCCAACCTCTATTTTTTTCTGAGTCAGGTCAAGCCATAATTTTAACGTTGTTGCCATACTTCAACAAAACGAATGCAGCGGTAACAGCTAAATACCTTAATTGAAGTGTATTTCGTGGAAGAGATGGCTGAGCGAAAGAGGCAGCAACACCGTCTCTCCTACCTGTATTGCCCTGTCAGCTTTCATTTCTTCGAACTACCCCCCTCAACCACGTCTTTCTCGTGCAATACGTCCCCAACACGCCCACAAACTTACGGTATAACTTTAAAAAGTGCTGAATACGCTATCAATACTGGGTACTCAAATACGAAGCAGGACTTTGGACTAACAGCACAATAATATTATCCTTGTAGGTGCTTAACGTCTCAAAGCCACAATATGATTATGAGGGACACCGTAGTGGAGGGCTCCGGAAAATTAAACCACCTGAGATTATTTAACGTGCGTCTAAATCTAAGCACATGGGCCTCTAGCATTCCTCTCCTAAATCCAAAATGCGGCCGGCCGGGATTCAATCCCGCCACCTTCGGGTCAGCAGTCGAGCACCATACTCACTAGACCACCGCGACGGGGTCATGGCTGTGAACTCAAAAGTTTATATTTAACGAAATAATTGTCTCCATGACCGGAAACCTCGATACCATAAGGGTGCTGCTTGAGTTTGCCACGATAAAGAAGGAAGCCATCCAGCATAGCTCGAAAAGCAGGTAGTGAAGCGCTGTCATGTGACCCAGCTCTGCAGCTGCGGCTAAAGCTGCGATAAAAAGGACACTTTGTAAATTCCAAAGTGTGTTCGGCGAAAGCCTGTGGCCATTCGACTGACTATGCCATGTCTATATTTTCGTTTTTTTTGTTCATTTTTTTATCTGTTTTTATTTGCTTTCGCGTTTTTGTTTTGTTAAACTCTCAGCAATCACGCGATTGCTGAGACAGTGTAAGGGGGAGAGGCCACAGCTGTGGCGGCGCAAATGTTGCTATGCGCCGCTGGCACCGTTCCAGGGCACGGACGGACGGACACCGCGAGCATGAGACATTAAAGGCTTTCGCCTTAATATGCGCAGGCAGGACGTCACGTCCACCTGGTGGTTCTTTGAGGGCCGGAAGTGCGTCCCCTGGAACTTCCCGTCGGGCGGATGTCCCGCCAACGACAGCTTCGTCTTCCGCACGGCCCAGGAATGCAGGAAGCAGTGCGTGGAAGGAAGACTCGGTGGTTTCCCCTGCCGTCCACCCAGAACGGTCGCCTGCGAGCGTCAGCATCTCAAGTACCCGTTCTTCGCGGACCTGTCACCGAGGGATGGCCGCATGCGGTGCCTGCGTTCGTCACCCGACGTGCTGCGCGACCGCCGGTGCCTGACCGGCGCAAACCGTTTTCGCACTCTCGAAGCCTGCGAAGTCACGTGTCAGAAGACTTCGAGGGCCTGAACATTTGGCTTTGCTTTGCAGATTTGTACTTAGTATTGATTTCTTTCGAATATAATTTCTTCGATGTGATCACGTTCCGCAGCGGGCTGCACGAAAGGGCGGCACCTCAGGATTCCTGTATTGCAATAGTTAGTTTTTCCTTTTTTGACGGGAGATTCTGACGGGCGTAAATTATTAAGCTGTTTCTGTTAGTACCGAAGGTTCCTAATCTGCTTACACCAAGCAAGCTATTCGACTCCGGAGTAGTTTTGGAACCTGGGAACAAAAAAAGATATCGCAAGCTGCTACACAGTACTGCCTTAGATGCCTAATATGATGCCTAATTCACTGCTCCACAATGCTACTCGCACCTTTGGCTCATAACTCACGCGTTGTAAGCGGTAGCGAGTTCGCATTACGTACTTGTCCCTTTGTATACTGCCACGCGCGTTTCTTTTACTGTATTCGGTTTCCGCCCACAGACTATCAGCAGTACTCGGCGCAGACCGCGCCTTATTGTTCCAGAAGCTTCTCGGTTGTAGTAGATCGTTTTTTTAAGATTGCACGCAAGACTGTAACACTCAAGATTATTCCAGAGCTTGCGCGACGACTAGTGATAAGGCTAGAATGTTCGACGCGTGATTTATAAAAGCCGGCGCGTTCCAACGATGTTCAGTTCAACGCCTCTTCTATTTTATTCAATGCCAGTGCAAACGCTCGCCCCTCAATGGGAGCCGCCGGTCCGCCTTAGTTCAGGGAGTGGTCGTGATGCGACGCTACATGTTGGGTAGGGCTGCTTGCGTCACACGTGCGTCCGAGCGCTTTCGAACGGAGATGCGATAGACGCGTTTTCCCTCTCCAATATCACGCGCCTGTCCAATTTGTTCCTTCGTGTTCCTTCTTTGTAGCTCGAAGCAATGCCGCCGTCGCCTCACAGCGCTCGTGAGGCACCTCTTGCACTGCAAAGGCAGCGCATGCACTGCAGCGTCGCAATGACGCGTCCCCATTGGTTGCCCGCATAGCGCCACGAACGGAGACGCGCTATCTTAAAACACCGTGTCTCTTACAGAGCCAGCGTGGCCGCCAACATAGTGAACACGAGGGATGCAAGACGCCGCCCTACGGATCTGCACACAACTGACCAAAAAATTACTTTATATGATTTCCGACGTGAGGCACTATAATACGGGTGCTCTCCCCCATGAACGCAAAGCACACGCGAAGGCTAGGCGATGGGGGAGAGTAGGAAAGGGCTAGAGGAGAGGGCGGTGAACGGCTGGAACGGGCGCATTTGGCTGGCATTGATAAAATAGAGGAGGCGTTCAGTTAATCGACGGCCGACGCTCTGTTCGCCGCTATCAGTGCCTAATGTGTATATTGCTGTAATCTAACTTTCCGTTTCTCGGCCACAAGTTCGGCCCAAATAAACAGTTTCATCTTGGACACGTCGCCTGCTGCCTTCGTCGACGTCACGACCACGTGACATCTGGTGGACGTGCTGCTTCGTCCATGCTCCGGACGCCCCCGCGAGGCGCTGACACTAGCCCAAGCCGCGAAGAAGACGACGCAAAGGACAACCCTGATCGTCGAACTAGCCGCAGGCAGAAGGGACTACAGCCAGAGCACGGGCTCCTACCGGAAACCACCAGGCAAACCAAGACTTCAACCACAGCGACGATGACAGCCCCTATGCCGCCTGCATCAATCGTGCTCCAGCAACCCAGGGAACCACCAACTTTCCGTGGTTCATCGCGGGAAGACCCGGAAACTTGGCTTGAAATATTGCCACGCGCGTTTTGTATTATACTTGTGCTGTATTCTGTTTACGCCCACAAAGACTGTAAGCAATGCTCAGCGCAAACCGCGCCTCATTTTTCTAGAAGCTTCGCGTTTATTGTAGATCGTTGTGTTAAGATTGTGCGCAAGACGCGAACACGCGAGCTTATTCCAGAGCTTTCGCGACAACCAGTGATAAGACTGGAATATTCGATGACACGCGTATAAATGCCGACGCGCTTCACCGCTTGTCAGTTGATCGACGGCCGACGCTCTGTTCGCCGCTATCAGTGCATACCGTGTGTATTGCTGTATTCTTACTTTCCGTTTCTCGGCCACAAGTTCGGCCCAAATAAACAGCTTCATCTTGGACACGTCGCCTGCTGCCTTCGTCGACGTCACGACCACGTGACATCTGGTGGAGGTGCTGCTCCTTTCATGTACCGAACGCCCCCGTCAAGCCGTGAACCCAGCCCAAGTCGCCAAGAAGAAACCGACACCATCCAGGAGAGTCGAGCTAGCCGGAGACTACAAGGACTGGCACCACAATACGGACTCCTACCGGACAAGCGAATTGGCACGGTGACGAAGACGACAGGCACGATGACGGCCGCTGCGTCCCCTGCAACGATCGTGATCCAGCCACCGAGAGAGCCACCGACTTTCCATGGATCGCCAAGCGAGGATCCCGAGACCTGGCTGGAGACGTACGAACGAGTTGCGGCTTTCAACAACTGGGACTCCGAGGAAAAACTGCGCCGCGCGTACTTCTACCTAGAAGACGCCGCGAGGACGTGGTTCGAGAACCGAGAATCCACGTTACAAACCTGGGATCTCTTTCGGACGACGTTCCTAAGCACGTTTACCAGCGTGGTCCGCAAGGAACGGGCCGCAGCTATGTTGGAGACCCGTGTGCAGCTGCCCAATGAAAGCATCTCTATCTACACGGAGGAGATGAATCGCCTGTTTCGACACGCCGACCCAAGTATGCCCGAAGAGAAGAAAGTCAGGTTCTTAATGCGGGGTGTGAAACAAGAACTCTTCGCTGGCTTGATAAGAAACCCGCCGAAGACGGTCGCCGAATTCGCCTCCGAAGCCTCGACAATTGAGAAGACGCTCGAGATGCGGACACGGCAATACAACCGCAGCTTCTCCGCTACAAGCTATGCCGACATCCAATCGCTGGGAACAGCCGACTTGCGTGAGACGATCCGAGCGATCGTGCAAGAGGAGCTGCGGAAAATTCTACCTTCAGCGCAGCCTCAGGTCGATTCCATCGCTGACGTCGTACGCCAGGAGATCCAGCAATCACTGGGCGTTCCGCAGCCTCCAGAGCCGCAGCTGCAAGCCATGAGCTACGCTGCTGCAGCCCGACGCAGTGCACCCCCTCCACGCCCCCGTCAGGACGGCGCACAGCAGCACTACCGTCGCGAGACGCCGCCGCCGCCACCACCGCCGCCATCTCACCCGCCTGTCAGCCAGCGCTACACGCGCAGGGAGACCGACATCTGGCGCGCCCCCGACCACCGCCCACTATGCTACCACTGCGAAGCCGGCCACACTTACCGCCGATGCCAGTACCGCCAGATGGGACTGCGTGGTTTCGCCATCGACGCGCCGCGTCCACAGCGGGGTGAAAGACCCCGTGACATCGCTGACTACCTTGCAGGAGCGCAGTGGACACCCCGACGACCTTCCCGATCGCCTTCCCCAGGCCGCTACATCTCACCGCATCGCAGTCAGTATGCCGGCCCTGCTCGGGGCCGATCTTCGAGCCCTTACCCGGAAAACTAAGGGCAGCAACCGATGGAGGTGCGGTTGCTGAACGACGAAATGCCGAACATCCTCCGCCGACGACGACGACGGCTCAGCGAAGTCTTAAGAACGCGCAGCAAGCCGAACGGAGCCTGGATGACGAAACTTCACGACCGGAAGAACAGACGACGCAACGCCGAAGCAGTGGAACAAACCATCGTAGCCGCGACCCGACGCCTCGACCCAACCGCAACGCCAGGCGACGAACTAGCGACCTCGACGTTCTCATCGACGGCCACAGCGTCACAGCTCTCGTCGACACCGGGGCCGACTATTCCGTCGTCAGTGGGCCGTTCGCCGCGAAGTTGAGGAAAGTTAAGACTGCCTGGGAAGGAGCCGAAATTCGGACCGCTGGAGGCCATTTAATAACACCCGCTGGGGTCTGTACAGCAAGAGTCACTATCAATAATCGGACTTACCCTGCGAGCTTTGTAATCCTACAGCACTGCTCCAGGGACGTAATACTTGGGATGGACTTCCTAAGTAAACACGGCGCCGTCATCGACCTAAGGTCTGAGTCGATAACACTAACCTCAGAAAAAGCACTGCCTACCGAGACGACGCCAGGGAGCCATGCAGTGAACGTGATAGAAGAGCACGTCACCGTTCCGCCTCTCTCCAGCGTCATCATTTCCGTCGGCACCGAACAACCCGCAGACTTCGAAGGCGTCATCGAGGGTGATCAGCACCTGCTTGTAAACCGTCAGATTTGCGTCGCACGAGGCATCGCCGAGTTGCGTGAAGGGAAAGCAACAGTGATGCTTACGAACTTCAGCAACGAATACAAGCACGTGAGCAAAGGCACGACGGTCGCCAACATCGAAGACATTGTGGAAACCAGCGACGCCCTCGCCCTCGCCGAGTTTACCGAACATGCTACGACGAACCAAGCTCATCAACTAACTTTCAACGTCAATCCGAGCCTCCCGACGCATAAACAAGATCAGCTCAAAACCCTGCTCCTGCAATACAAGGATTGCTTTTCGTCGTCGTCCAGAGTTCGACAGACACCAGTCGCACAACACCGCATCATAACAGAGGAAAGTTCCCGGCCACTACGTCAGAGCCCGTACAGAGTTTCAACGAGGGAACGCGAGGCAATAAAGAAACAAGTCGACGAAATGCTACGCGACGACATCATCCAGCCTTCAAAGAGTCCGTGGGCGTCACCCGTGGTGTTAGTGAAGAAAAAGGACGGAACCCTACGCTTCTGCGTCGATTATCGCCGCCTGAACAAAATAACGAAGAAGGACGTGTACCCTCTCCCACGGATAGACGACACCCTCGATCGGCTCCACAACGCGAGGTACTTTTCGTCGATGGACCTCAAGACCGGCTATTGGCAAATTGAAGTCGACGAGAGAGACCGAGAAAAGACCGCGTTTATAACACCAGACGGCCTCTTCGAGTTCAAGGTCATGCCCTTTGGTCTTTGCTCGGCGCCTGCGACTTTCCAACGGGTTATGGACACAGTACTGGCAGGATTGAAGTGGCAGATTTGCCTGGTGTACCTGGACGACGTCATTGCGTTTGCTTCAAACTTCGATGAACACCTCCGGCGACTTGACGCAGTACTTCAAGCAATCAAGACCTCCGGCCTCACCTTGAAGCCTGAAAAGTGCCGCTTCGCATACGAGGAGCTCTTGTTCTTGGGTCACGTGATCAGCAAGTCCGGAGTACGCCCCGATCCTCAAAAGACAGCCGCCATCGCTACATTCCCGCCACCCGCCGACAAGAAGACCGTCCGTCGATTTCTCGGCCTGTGCGCCTATTACAGGCGGTTTGTCAAAAATTTTGCCCGCATCGCCGAGCCACTCACTAACCTTACCAGAACCGACGTCGAGTTCAAGTGGGAATCACCGCAAGAGGAGGCATTTCAAGAACTAAAACGACGCCTGCAAATGCCTCCGTTACTTGCGCATTTCAACGAACACGGCGAAACAGAAGTGCACACCGACGCAAGCAGCGTGGGACTCGGCGCCGTCCTTGTGCAGAAGACGGACGGACTGGAAAGGGTTATCAGTTATGCTAGCCGGTCGCTATCCAAGGCAGAGGCCAACTATTCAACAACAGAAAAAGAGTGCCTCGCCATCATCTGGGCTACGTCGAAGTTTCGCCCCTACCTCTACGGCAGGCCCTTCAAAGTTGTGAGCGACCACCACGCCTTGTGTTGGCTAGCTAACTTGAAAGACCCTTCAGGTCGCCTCGCAAGATGGAGTCTCAGACTTCAAGAATTCGATGTTACCGTCGTTTACAAGTCCGGACGAAAGCATTCTGACGCCGACTGCTTGTCTCGCGCCCCCCGTCGACCCGCCGCCACAGGACGACCTTAATGATGACTGCTTCTTGGGAACCATAAGCGCCGATGACTTCGCTGAACGACAACGAGCCGATCCGGAACTCAAAGGCCTTATAGAATACCTCGAGGGCAAGGCCACCATGGCTCCAAAGGTATTCAGACGAGGACTGGAGTCGTTTTTCTTGCGCAACGGCATTCTCCTAAAGAAAAACTTCTCGCCACTCCGGGCCGACTCCCTCCTCGTAGTACCTTCAGCTTTACGTCCCGAAGTTCTGGACGCTCTGCATGACGACCCGACAGCTGGACACCTTGGATTTTCCCGTACGCTCGCGAGGATACAAGAAAAGTACTACTGGCCTCGCCTCACTGCCGACGTCACCCACTACGTGAAGACCTGCCGAGATTGTCAACGACGGAAGAGACCACACACTAGGCCAGCCGGACTTCTGCAACCCATCGAGCCACCTCGCCGACCGTTCCAGCAAATCGGCATGGACTTACTGGGACCGTTCCCGACGTCGAACTCCGGAAACAAATGGATCGTCGTAGCAACGGACTACCTCAGCCCTGCCCAAGGGCAGTGCAGCCGAGGTAGCAAAGTTCTTCGTCGAGAACATCGTACGGCGTCATGGCGCCCCAGAGGTCCTCATTACCGACAGAGGTACGGCCTTTACAGCGGACCTAACGCAGGCGATCCTGAGGTACAGCCAAACAAGTCACCGCCGGACCACCGCCTACCACCCGCAGACCAATGGCCTCACCGAACGTCTAAATAAGACCATCGCCGATATGCTGGCCATGTACGTCGACGTCGAGCACAAGACGTGGGATGCCATCCTTCCGTATGTAACCTTTGCATACAACACGGCGGTACAAGAAACGACGCAGATGACGCCGTATGGATTGGTCTACGGAAGGACCCCGGCAACGACGCTCGACGCCATGTTGCCCAATGTCTGCGACGAGGAAAACGTCGACGTCACCGTGTACCTTCAGCGCGCCGAAGAAGCCAGACAACTCGCCCGTCTGCGCATCCAGAGCCAGCAAAAGACCGACAGCCGTCGCTACAACCTTCGAAGACGCCACATGGAATACCAACCCGGTGACCGTGTATGGGTCTGGACGCCAGTTCGCCGACGGGGACTTAGCGAGAAGCTCCTTCGACGATACTTTGGTCCGTACAGGGTACTTCGACGTCTCGGCGCACTCGACTACGAGGTTGTCCCTGACGGCATTACGAACTCTCAGCGGCGCCGTGCGCGACCTGAAGTCGTCCATGTCGTGCGCCTCAAGCCGTATTACGCGCGTTAGTGAACCTGAAGACTGTAATTTTTGCTTTATTATTGTACTTTCGTGCTTGTGCTTATTGTACTTTCTTGCTTTATTATTGTTATTTATTATTGCATGAATCCCCCCCCCCCTTGTTCTGTTTTAAGCATCGGGACGATGCTTTTTCAGAGGGGGGGCATTGTCACGCGCGTTTTGTATTATACTTGTGCTGTATTCGGTTTACGCCCACAAAGACTGTAAGCAATGCTCAGCGCAAACCGCGCCTCATTTTTCTAGAAGCTTCGCGTTTATTGTAGATCGTTGTGTTAAGATTGCGCGCAAGACGCGAACACGCGAGCTTATTCCAGAGCTTTCGCGACAACCAGTGATAAGACTGGAATATTCGATGACACGCGTATAAATGCCGACGCGCTTCACCGCTTGTCAGTTGATCGACGGCCGACGCTCTGTTCGCCGCTATCAGTGCATACCGTGTGTATTGCTGTATTCTTACTTTCCGTTTCTCGGCCACAAGTTCGGCCCAAATAAACAGCTTCATCTTGGACACGTCGCCTGCTGCCTTCGTCGACGTCACGACCACGTGACAATATACGAACGTGTCGCCGCCTTCAACCACTGGAATGCCGAAGACAAGTTGCGCCATGCCTACTTCTACCTGGAAGACGCGGCACGGACCTGGGTCAAGAATCGGGAATCCTCACTCCAAACCTGGGACCTCTTCCGCAGCGCGTTCCTGGACACGTTCACGAGCGTCGTCCGAAAAGAAAGGGCGGCTTCATTGCTCGAGACCAGGGTGCAGCTACCCAACGAAAACGTCAACATCTTCACGGAAGAGATGACGCGACTTTTCCGCCAGGCCGACGCTGACATGCCCGAAGACAAAAAACTCCGCCTGCTTATGCGGCGTGTGAAACAAGAACTCTTCGCTGGACTTGTCCGCAACCCGCCCAAGATGGTCGCCGAATTCGTCACCGAGGCAACGACGATTGAAAAGGCGCTTGAATTGCGTACCAGCCAGTACAACCGCCGCATTCCTTCGATGACCTACGATGACCATTCCTTCGATGACCTACGGGGAGGTTCAAGCGCTGCATGCCGACGACCTGCGCGACACCATCAGAGCGATCGTTCGGGAGGAGCTACGCAAATTGTTGCCATCCCCTCAGCCTCAAGTGGAGCCGATCGCCGACGCCGTGCGCCAGGAACTCCATCAATATCTGGGAGCACACGAACCAGCGCAGCCTGAGCCACAAGCGATGAGCTATGCTGCTGCAGCGCGTCGTAACGCTCCCCCTCCGCGCCAACGCGAAGGCGCCGCACCGCCGCAGTTCCGACGACAGACACCACCACCGCCGCCGCCGCCACCGACACCATACCGCCCACCTGTTGGCCAGCGTTACACCCCGAGGAAGACCGACGTTTGGCGCGCCCCCCGACCACCGCCCACTCTGCTACTATTGCGGCGAAGCTGGTCACACATACCGCCGCTGCCAGTACCGACAGATGGGCCTACGCGGTTTCGCCGTCGACGCGCCTCGTCCACAGCGGGGTGAATGACCGCAAGACATCGCCGACTACCTCGCAGGAGCTCAGTGGACGCCCCGACGACCTTTCCGCTCACCGTCGCCCGGCCGCTACATGTCACCGCACCGCCGGCAGTACACTGGCCCTAACCGGGGCCGGTCACCTAGCCCGTACCCGGGAAACTAAGGACAGCAACCGATGGAGGTGCGGTTCCTGTTCGACGAAATGCCGAAGATCCTCCGCGGCCGCCGACGACGACAACGCGACGAGACCTGCGCAACACGACGCGAAGAAGACGAAGCCCTGCCGACGAAACCTCGCGGACCGAAGAAAACCTGACGACGCAGCATGGAAGCACCACAACATTTCGACGCAGCCGTGATCCGACGCCGTGACCCAACCGCAATGCACGACGACGATCCAGCGACCTCGACGTAATATTCGACGGCCACAACGTCACCGCTCTCGTCGACACTGGAGCCGACTATTCCGTCGTCAGTGGGTCTTTCGCGACGAAGTTGAAGAAAGTAAAGACTGCTTGGCAAGGCCCTGAAATTAGGACCGCTGGGGTTCATCTAATAACGCCGACCGGTGTCTGCACCGCAAGAGTCACCATCAATAACCGCACTTATCCCGCCAGCTTTCTAATTCTGCAGCACTGCTCCAGGGATGTGATACTGGGGATGGACTTCCTAAGTCAACACGGCGCCGTCATCGACCTGAGGTCTGAGTCGACAACACTGAATTCAGAAAAAGCGTTGCCACCCCACACGTCGCCGGAGAATCATTCCTTGAATGTAATAGAAGAGCAGGTCACCGTTCCGCCTCTTTCCAGCGTCATCATTTCCGTCGGCAGCGAAATACCCGCTAACCTTGAAGGCGTCGTCGAGGGCGATCAGCACCTGCTTGTGAACCGTCATATTTGCGTCGCAAGAGGCATCGCCGAGTTGCGCGACGGCAAAGCAAAGGTACTGCTGACACACTTCAGCCACGAATATAGGCACCTCAACATTGGTACGACGGTCGCCTACATCGAGAAATTCGTGGACACCAGCAATGCTTTCACCCTCTCCGATACTGCCGAACATTCTTCGACGAATCGAGGTCCCGAAACAGATTTCGATGTCGACCCCAGCCTCCCAAAGCAGAAGCAAGACCAGCTCAAAAATCTGCTCCTGCAATTCAAGGACTGCTTCTCATCGTCGTCAAGAATTCGACAGACCCCAGTCGCCAAACATCGTATCATAACTGAAGAAAGTGCCCGACCAGTCCGTCAGAGCGCGTATCGAATTTCGACGCGAGAACGCGAAGCCGTAAAGAAGCAAGTCGACGAAATGCTACGCGACGACATAATCCAGCCGTCCAAGAGTCCCTGGGCATCTCCCGTGGTGTTGGTGAAGAAGAAGGACGGGACGCTACGTTTCTGCGTCGACTATCGTCGCCTGAACAAGATCACGAAAAGGGACGTGTACCCCCTCCCACGGATAGACGACGCCCTGGATCCGACTCCACAACGCGAAGTACTTTTCGTCGATGGACCTGAAGACGGGCTACTGGCAAATCGAAGTCGACGAGAGAGACCGAGAAAAGACTGCCTTTATAACACCAGACGGCCTGTTCGAGTTTAAGGTCATGCCTTTTGGTCTTTGCTCGGCCCCCCGCGACCTTCCAACGCGTTATGGATACTGTACTGGCCGGCTTGAAGTGGCAGACTTGCCTTTTGTACTTGGACGACGTCGTTGTGTTTTCCTCGAACTTCGACGAACACCTGCGGCGCCTTGAAGCAGTACTTCAAGCAATCAAGACCTCCGGACTCACCCTCAAGCCAAAGAAGTGCCGCTTCGCGTACGAAGAACTTTTGCTTTTGGGCCACGTGATAAGCAAATCCGGAGTACGCCCCGACCCGCAAAAAGACAACCGCCATCGCTGCTTTCCCGCCACGCACCGACAAGAAGGCCGTGCGTCGATTTCTCGGCTTGTGTGCCTATTACAGGCGGTTCGTTAAAAACTTCGGCCGCATCGCCGAGCCTCTCACTAACCTCACCAGGACCGACGTCGAGTTCAAGTGGGAAACGCCGCAGGAGGAAGCATTTAAAGAACTAAAACGACACCTGCAAACGCCTCCGTTACTTGCGCATTTCGACGAACACGCCGAAACAGAAGTGCACACCGACGCGAGCAGCGTAGGACTCGGCGCCGTCCTTGTGCAGAGGACGGACGGACTGGAAAGGGTTATCAGTTATGCTAGCCGGTCGCTATCAAAGGCAGAGGCCAACTACTCCACAACAGAAAAGGAGTGCCTTGACATCATCTGGGCTACATCAAAGTTTCGCCCCTACCTTTACGGCAGGCCCTTCGAAGTTGTGAGCGACCACCACGCCTTGTGTTGGCTAGCTAGCTTGAAAGACCCTTCTGGTCGCCTCGCACGGTGAAGCCTGAGACTTCAGGAATTCGACATTACCGTCGTTTACAAGTCCGGAAGAAAACACTCTGACGCCGACTGCCTGTCTCGTGCCCCCCGTCGACCCACCGCTGCTGGACGACCAGGATGATGACGGCTTCCTGGGAACCATAAGTGCCGACGACTTCGCCGAGCGACAGCGAACGGACCCGGAACTCAGGAGCCTTATCGAATACCTCGAGGGCAAGAGCGCCACTGTTTCGAAGGTATTCAAGAGAGGACTGGCGTCCTTCTTCCTGCGAAACGGAGTCCTCCTAAAGAAGAACTTCTCGCCCCTTCGAGCCAAACACCTTCTCGTGGTTCCATCAGCAATGAGACCAGAAGTCCTCCAGGCCCTACACGACGACCCGACGGCTGGACATCTCGGTGTTTCCCGCACGATCGCAAGAGTACAGGAAATCTACTACTGGCCGCGCCTTGCCGCTGACGTCGCCCGCTACTTTAGGACGTGCCGAGACTGTCAGCGACGGAAGACACCGCCAACAAGACCAGCGTCACCGTTCAGCAGATCGGGATGGAGCTCCTGGGGCCGTTCCCAACGTCGACTTGCGGAAACAAATGGATCGTCGTAGCCACCGACTACCTCACCCGCTACGCCGAAACAAAAGCCCTGCCCAAAGGCAGTGCCGCTGAGGTAGCCAAGATCTTCGTTGAGAACATCGTCCTTCGACACGGCGCCTCAGAGGTTCTCATCACTGACAGAGGCACGGCGTTTACGGCTGACCTAACCCAGGCGATCTTGGGATACAGCCACACAAGTCACCGCCGGACCACCGCGTACCACCCACAGACCAACGGCCTGACCGAGCGTCTAAATAAGACCATCGCCTACATGCCGGCCATGTACGTCGACGTCGAACACAAGACGTGGGACGCCATCCTTCCGTATGTGACCTTCGCATACAACACGGCCGTGCAAGAAACGACGCAGATGACGCCATACAAGTTGGTCTACGGATGGAGCCCGGCAACGACGCTCGACGCCATGTTACCAAACATGACCGACGAGGAAAACATCGACGTGACCGCCTACCTACAGCGCGCCGAAGAAGCACGACAGCTCGCCCGCCTGCGGATCAAGAATAAGCAGACGACTGACAGCCGCCGCTACAATCTTCGACGACGCTTTGTGGAATACCAGCCCGGCGACCGCGTTTGGGTGTGGACGCCCATACGACGACGTGGACTTAGTGAAAAACTTCTGCGACGATACTTCGGACCGTATAGGGTGCTTCGACGTCTCGGCACACTCGACTACGAGGTTGTCCCGGACGGCATTTCGAACTCTCAACGGCGCCGTGCGCGACCTGAAATCGTCCATGTCGTGCGCCTCAAGCCGTTTTACGCGCGGTAGTGAACCTGAGGACTGTACTTTTTTTTATTGGACTTTCTTGCTTGTGCGTATTGTTTATTCAGCTTTCCTGATTTATTGTCGTTATTTACTGTTGCATGTATTTTTCCCATGTGTTCTGTTCTAAGCATCGGGACGATGCCTTTTTCAGAGGGGGGGCATTGCCACGCGCGTTTCTTTTACTGTATTCGATTTCCGCCCACAAAGACTATCAGCAGTACTCGGCGCAGACCGCGCCTTATTGTTCCAGAAGCTTCTCGGTTGTAGCAGATCGTTTTGTTAAGATTGCACGCAAGACTGTGACACTCAAGATTATTCCAGAGCTTGCGCGACGACTAGTGATAAGGCTAGAATGTTCGACGCGTGATTTATAAAAACCGGCGCGTTCCAACGATGTTCAGTTAATCTACGGCCGACGCTCTGTTCGCCGCTATCAGTGCCTAACGTGTGTATTGCTATAATCAAATTTTCCGTTTCTCTGCCACAAGTTCGGCCCAAATAAACAGTTTCATCTTGGACACGTCGCCTGCTGCCTTCGTCGACGTCACGACCACGTGACAATACTAATTGCACCACATTATATGGAATGAATGGAATGAAAAGATCTTCAGACGCACCTTTTAGAGTGGTATAAGTTATAAGGTACCCTATTTCTTTTTCGGCTCTTGTAGCACTGAAATCAGCAGTGTGCCGACTTGACACGTACAGCGCACCTAGATTCGACGCTTTCTTACGAAGACCTTACTGATATCGCGAAAATCTGAAAGCGCCAACAAATGATCTTTGGTGAATCTCGGCGTCATTTATTGTGCGATTGTGGATGTCCATTTATGACGACCATGATACACACAATAGCGGCCAGTACTATTAAGAATAAGGCAGCTCATGTCTCGTTTCATCAATGCATGTTGACCGCAACTCCATAGTGAAAGAGGAATGCAGGAGCAGGTCTTCATAAGGGGCTGCAAAGCGGTAGCTGGCGTCTGTGGAATCAATGTGCTGCGATGGCGAAACACAGTAATCACTGTAGAAGGAAGTAGGCCAAGCCCACGAAATAACACATATTAAAGAGAATTGTGCCAGTTCGCTACCGCTGGTACTTTCTCAGAAAGAATGTCAACATTTGTGTGTGTGTGTGTGTGTGTGTGTGTGTGTGTGTGTGTGTGTGTGTGTGTGTGTGTGTGTGTGTGCGCGCGCGTGCGTGTGCGTGTGTGAAGCCGTGACTATGCGAAACTGCCACGCGCGTGCTCGAGTATTTCTGTGGGTAAACTTGAATTTGTTATTACCTGTGTTGCATGTTCGTTTTTTTTTCTTTGTGACGATGCCTCCTTGTGCATGAATGCGTGCCTATTGTAAGCGTTTACTTCATAGTGAGCGTCCGTGTTCATTTTCAACACGAGCCGTGGCTTCACGCGCCACTGCCAAGTGCCGTCTTCCTTTTCATCTCCTGAGGTCACGGGCTCTCCGGTTTTGTTCGCCGCTCAAAGGAGGGCGCTACCTTGGCATCGTGTGGCGTTACGTCATATGTCACGCCAGAATTTGGGATGTCATGGTGACGTCACACATTTTTGCAGTTCGTGAAGTTTGATGACGTCATATGATTGCGTAATCACGTGATAATGATTATTTGCATCACTCGTCGCCGACGCCACGGCACGGTCGCCGCCGACGGACAAATTTCCTGTTTGATGAGGCATCTAAGGCTTTTGCCTTAAAAATGCCTTGCATAGTGAATTCCAGTGTTGTGTTTCCTTTGCGCCCAATTAGTTCGTCCGCGTCCAGACGCAATGTTTCCCACCAAAAAACTTCACAAAGTACGAAAACACAGCCATTTCTGCTTTATACATACAAAGAATCTAAAGGTTTTGTCGACAGTTACACAACGGGTGATCGCGAAGCAAACCACTTTTCCGCACTACGAAAGTATGATCTTAAATTTGTCGCCAAACAGGGGAGAACACAATAAACTGCTTCGATTGAGAGCCACCTTTAATAAGAAATAGTTCGAAGCCAACAATAAAAGACACCCGCATGAACCGGGGATAGATCCGTCACTATTCCCACGTGAATTTAGCTGAATGCTAGTATAGGTATATGTTGAAAGTGCACAATCGAGGCCAGGGGCGTAGCCAGAAATATTTTTCGGGGGGGGGGGGGGCACCTCCTTGATTTCGGGAGGGGGCACCTCCTCGAAATGGTCATTTCTCGCTCTCTACGCCATGGCGAAAAAATATTTCGGGGGGGGGGGGGGCACGTGCCCGGTGTGCCACCCCCTGGCTACGCCACTGACCGAGGCGTAAAACGTGTGCAGACAAAAGGAAATAACGTGGTTCTTAGTGACAGAAAGCTGCGCAAGATGGTAAAGATTCATCATCTCTTTTCTGACAGTCGTGCTTCCAAAGACTCTCAGAAGAGAATATAATGAGCTTCACATTAGAGCCAAAGTGTACCAATAAAGAAAATAATAGATGTGGCAAGTCACGACTCATCATAAAGAGGAACAGCTGATTTTTAAATGCGAGGCATTTCTTAGCGTTCCACTGATAAGCAAGATAACCGCCACGTTGGGTTTCCTCTTCTTCAAAGCGTTTGGCCCTCTGCAGAAATGCAAATTTGCCATCATATGCTTCCGTGCAAGAATTCGCTATACGCTTATACATCATATAAATGTGGCCTTGTGCGCCTGTGAATGAAATGTTTTAAATGCGAAGCATTTCTTAGCGAACTACAGGTACTTTGAACGTTCCTATCTATCTATCTATCTATCTATCTATCTATCTATCTATCTATCTATCTATCTATCTATCTATCTATCTATCTATCTATCTATCTATCTATCTATCTATCTATCCGCCTACGTCTGGGTGTTCTCGTGATCACCTCCTTAACTTGGGGTGGACCGTAATTAGTACGGGAGGTTAAGAGAGTTTCACAAATATATCTGGCTGGTCATGACATGAATAACGTGAAAATCCAGTCGCGTACGTCGTCATACCACTTGCTCCAAACACGCCTGGCAGATATCTGTACACCACGGGCCATAGAATGTGGGTATGCGCCACAGGTGCTTGACAGTTTATATCTACCTAGGAACGGCGTGAACAGATATTCATAATTTAAATGCGATAGCGCTAACAAAAAACTGACTTCGGCAGCGTTCACTCGACGAATACAAAGAATAATATCCGGGTCCCAGTACGAATTGAACCCAGGCATTCTGCGTGGCAATCAAGTATTCTACCAAAGAGCCACGCCAGGTCTCATAACTGCTTTGTAAAAAGACCCCATGCAGGCGTAATGTTGGTGAAACGTCAATTGTGGTGGCAGTACAGGCTATGTAACTTTATAATCATTACATATGTACTCCTATGATACAGGCGTGACGCCTACCGTTTCTGTTGTTGACATCCTTACGCAACTGTAAACAACTGGTTATATAAAAGAGATGCCACTCTTCAACATATGTCTGTGCGTACATGTGTACATATCTTTAGCGTCATTTCGTAACGTTCCACCCAGTAAAAAAAATTACGCCACACTCACCTTCCTTCCGCATGCTTCGCATTACATCGATTCCCATGGTAACTCGGATCTGCCGAATTTTTCGTTAATGAGAATACGTAATAAAAACTGCGAACTCGGCGCTGTGAATTGTTCCGGGCAATATTTTAGCACGGGTCTCCGGAAGATTCTCATACATCACATTAATGAGGCATCTGCTTAACTATTATGAATGAATGATTTATTTGACACGCAGATCGCATTTCCGCCAACAAGAAGAATAAGCAAGAAGTATTGGCAGACAACCCGCATAGCGACTGGCAGTCAAACTGACGGGTACTACACTGGAAATGCTGCGGAGCGTAACGAGTTGGACGACCTCGAAATAGCGCGAGAATGCAGGCACTCTACCTCGAAGTACACCCAGGCGTCCTATTTGAAAAAGGCAGTATGCCGGCGAGTCTCAGAGGCTGCGTTGGCGACCACCACTTTCGGTACTGTGTCCTCTGAGATGGCCATATCTGCGGGGGCTGCGCAGCAGTGAAATCTGAATCATTTCTTTAGCAGTAGTCGAAAGAGCGCACGACGCTTGAATACAAGACGAAAGGTGTACAGAAAGAATTAGTAGGTTTAATAACGATGGCTATGCGGCTACTTTAATGTAAAACCACTTCATGAAGGCTGCAATGCGTGTCCAGGGGGTGTAGCTCAGTGGTAGAGCGCTCGCTTCGCATGTGAGAAGTCCCGGGTTCAAACCCCGGCACCTCCAGAGATCTAAGGCGTCTTTTTTTTTTTTTTTTGCTTGTGCTTGAAGACTACCCTGCTGCTATAAGTGACGAAGGGTCATGGCTTTGCACACGTCATGCTTATTTACTGAACGTTTTATATTGACAAAGTGACGGTGTCTCTGCTTACTATGCACGTTCTGGCGTGCCCGCTCCTGCTGTGTGCTCCTCGGGTGACAGTACTTAATCGGAAATATGTATGTATGTATGTATGTATGTATGTATGTATGTATGTATGTATGTATGTATGTATGTATGTATGTATGTATGTATGTATGTATGTATGTATGTACGTATGTATGTATGTATGTAGCAACTACATATGCGTGTGAATGCTGTTACCTGCAAACAGGCTTGAGCAATTCGTGTACGGGGCCCGGTACAAACACAACGAGCCATCGTGCTCGTTCTGCCTCCCTAAACAATTACTTGCGTGGAATTACAAGACCGTAGAGTGACACATCATATGTCTACCACATCAACAAACTATGGGAGCAGGCTCATTAGATGGGTTGTACAGAAATGTTAACTTTAGACTATACTCACAGCTCACGCACATTAGTTAGGCGCCATCAAGATCACAACCATCAGGGTAGGCGGGTGTTCGATTTGCTTCCTGGAGAGGCGACTATAGGTCTCCCTCCACCGCGAGCGCTGCTGGCTCTTCGTGCTATTCGTGCTCGCACATGGACAGACGCATAGCGGCGTCCAAAGCACTACGATAGTAACGCATTAATCAAAACTTACCGCGGCCCCGAAATGTCTCGGGGGTGTAGCTCAGTGGTAGAGCGCTCGCTTTGCATGCGAGAAGTCCCGGGTTCGAACCCCGGCTCCTCCACGATTGTGATTACTTTTTTTTCCATAAAGAAATGTCACTGGCTTGAGTACCCATCAGTAATTAACTTTCTTTTAGATAAAGTAATTCACTAACATACGCGCGTGCCAGAATTTTTTTTCGTTCTTTATTTTACCAACTCCTTCGCCTTTTGTCCTACTGTCTCAACGCTTCTTGCAAGAAACACATCGTTAATTAGTTCATACAACAGTGCCGCACTGTTGAAAGGAAGAGCTATTAAATAGAAGACTCTTTTCGTTTCTGTCGAGAGGTGACGTTGATTCAGTAAACGTGCCTGTTATAGTCGCGGGCATTTTTGGGAACATGGGCTGGGAAATACGCATATCAGGCCTGAAATATTTTATGAAAAAAAGAGAAAATTCGTGTGATGTAATGTAACGAAGAAATTTCACAAATCTAACGCTGTCAAATTTCTCTGAGCACCTTCTGTTAAAACACTGAGGCGGGTATTTCTGCGAAAGATCTTGTAGTTTACCTGAAATAGTTCCAGTCAAGTGAAACCCACTTTCTTCAATAAGAAACTGTAACTAAGTTTCTGAGGTGATGCTCACCGAAAGAAATGCGACATCAACACGAAAATACAGGCAACACGTAACCAAGAATACCGACCAAGAATGCAATACGGAACCAAGAATTTGAAACTATCAAGACAAGATGAATAAGCAGGGTATGATATTTTTTTTATTAAACGGACAAACTCACAGGAAAGGTGAAGCAATTTCGCAGCGGAAAAAGATTGTGAGCTCTTTAGAACACGACGAAGAGGTGGCACGCCGAAGACCAGTTCGGTATAAAAGACTGGCTTATAAACGGGCCCATTAACTTCTAAGCAACTGTGCAGAGTTTCTCGTGAAACAGAAGTATGATTCACCGGATTCGCCTTGGTGTGGCCTACAAAAGATATTATGCACATACGACCGGATGCAGCGACACCGATCTGTAAGACGATTTCCCGCAGCTGGTTTCATGAATAAAAAAAACTTGGCGAACGCTTGAACTTTGCTTTCAAGAGTAGAAAGTGAGAGAGTAATCGGACCGTGTTCGTATCGCCTTCCCAATCGCCAGCCTCGCTTCGCTTCTCGGTGGAGACCTAAACTGTGTCGCAAGGAAAGCCAGAGTGCGGACGTCCTCCGGGTCCAATATCCATGCATGCCGCGCGACGAAACACGCCGCCACGGCGGGGCGATGCCGTTTAAAAGTGCGGCCATGGGCCCTTTGAGCCATCTCGAGGGTTTTGTGTTAAGCCGTTGATTAAACCTCCGAGATTGGCGTACCACCAACATTAACTGGAGCATATAAATAGATCACCGTTAGTATGGTAGATTATGTATGCGTGGTGGGCGAGCTGCTATACGCATCACGCCATGGAGCAAGGGATTGCAGCTTCAAATCCGCGGTCCCACTCGGAGCCAAAGACTTTTTTATTTCTTTATTAGAATCTACCCTCAACTTTTCCTGGCGGACAACGCTGATTTTTTTGCTGACAGCAAAAGTCGCCGAACCAATGGGGTCCCTGAATAGAGACTCCACCTAGTCTGCAGGGACCTCTAACGAGGTTATACACCTCTCGTTTGTTGTTAAATGCTTTTCACCACCACCACACCAACGCTGGAGTTCCCGCGAAACGAGCTCTTTAAAGCGGTAGCGTTAGACCTACGCTGCATCTCAGAATCTTGCATAGCGGAGCGCGGAATTGGTTGGGGAGAAAGAACACACGACAGAAAAGACGCTCACCTGCAACTAAGTTCGAGGAGTTGCAAGTGAACGTATTTTCTGTCGTGTGTTCTTTCTTTCCAACAAATTCCGCTCTCCCCTGTGCAAGATGTCGAACCAACTAGCCCAACTGACTATTTTGGTCCATCTCAGAAGTTCCCTTCATTACTGTGGAGGTTACAGGTAATCTACGCAATCGGAAGCGCGAAAATACCTCGCGACGTCTTCATCCGAGCCGCGTTGTCTGCTCAGCGTCCCCCAGGCCTCTGCGCTCACGCGCTGGACGAGTGAAGCGAGCAGACGGCAACGCCGAAAAAAAAGAAAAACGCAATATGGCTGCACCCACCACGTTGGTGCACTCCGCCTCGAATTGATTACGTTGTCGTCCGCTGTGCGGATCGTAAGCTCCAAACAGACGCTTGTATTTCCTTTACATTCATGTCCTGACGTTTCGACAGCAATGTATTCGTGTCAATATTGTGCTCTTTTCATGAACCGTTATTAAATTCTCGGCGCGTTAGGCTTAGAACGTATGGCTAAACAAACAGCTGATCTAAATATTAAAGACAGAACATACCTGGTGTGTTGTGCCCAGCGTGAAATGACCCAAAGCTATAACCGATTTCTCCATTTATTTACTGTTGTCAGGACAGTGGGCGAATGGCAAGTACGTGTTCGGATCGAAGCGAGCGGTCGCGTCTGCATGGGTGCTGCAATGTTGTCTTGTAACCCCAGCTACGGGCGGTAGCGAATACAACAATTAAAGGCATACGCCATAAATGCGTAGTACAATGAACATATCGCGTCTTGCTTTGGCGTAGTACGCACCGAACAAACGCAAACGTCTCAGCGTTATCAACTTCTAGGCCAGGGGTTAACAACCCGGGGCCTGCGTGGCTGTCTTATGCGGCCCCCGACACGGCGTCAAACCCCCTCTCCCCTTTCTCTTGCCATTGCCTATCTGAAGGCCGACATGGCAGTTTCGATCTAAATGAAATTTTCGCTCAAAAGAAACATGATTTTTATTCCAGTTTTACAAATTAGTGTCAATTCACCGAATTTTTACGCTTTTCCCGTAAATGCCCTCCCTCTTCCCTTCCGCCCCCCATTTTCTGTGCGGCCCCCGGCTTTGTCGGCTTCATGCGACTTGGCCCTCCACCTCAAGAAGTTGCGGACCCCTGTTCTATAGGTGATTGCGCATCGAACTATGTTTTGCTGCGCAAGCATGTGACTCGCTTTGCTTACAGCCTGCAGCAACCAGCTTCTGTGGTACGGCCACGGTTGCTTCGCTGGCCCAATGCATTGGCTGGTTGAAGGCCAGTTGCGATCACGTGATCAAAAATGGCCGCGCCCGTGCATCGCTGACGAAAATCGCGTTTTCGTACTTGCCGCAACGTGACAGGACTGTGCATATTCGGCTCCCTAACTTTCATCGATTCATTACTGCCTTGCTTCTCTGCCCCTTACCCCCCTCAGTGTAGAGTGGCAAATCAGATCAAACTATCGCTCTGGCTGACATCTCTGCCTCTCTGCAAACCTCTCTCTCCCGAGACATGTCGATGACTACACAGCCATCAAGATGCCCATAGCTGAGATTTGGACGCCGAGCCCACCTTCAAGGCCGCATACTCCGCTTCGCGACATGCGTCGTTTTGTCTCGCTTGCCGCACGCGCGTGCCTTTCCATGCACCATCATCATTGGTGTCTGCCGCTCGCCGGCTCCGATTTTTTAGGGGCGAAGCTCCTCTTAGTCTAACCTTGTCAGGCGTAACGCGTAACCCCCAGTATCGCCTGCCATCTCGGAGGCCATGACAAGAGATGACCATTTCTCGTCTCATTTCCTAGATGGCGTTACTCTGCCGCTACTCTCCGAATTGCCGCTACTCTCCGATTGGCTGCTGCGCGCGCTTTGCCTGAGTGCGCTGCGATCGAGTGCCTCTCTCAGTCT
>JALIZH010016062.1:0-79997 GCA_030522465.1 Rhipicephalus appendiculatus
AAATGGGCGCACCGCCTCCCTGCATATCGATGATGTACGAACGCCGCCCTTCCCCCTTGGTAACATTGGCACCCCTCAGGGGGTCGGTGTTATCCCCGCTCCTATTTAATATCACCCTGATTCCCCTGGCAAATGTTCTCAGCCACATTCCACACTTGGGACATACGCTTTACGCCGATGATATAACGGTCTGGACTACGTACGGCTCCGATGGTGACATCGAATCGACCCTTCAGGAAGCAGCCAGCTATAGCTACACACGCGACAAACATCGGCCTTGAATGCTCCCCCACAAAGTCGGCACTCTTCATACTTCGACCGCGGCGTGTCCCTACTGCCCCCATCACGGTTATTTGCAAAACAGTCCCATTCCTCAAACCTCCCACCCTCGAATTCTCGGCCTGTACTTACAGGACACGGGAAAAAACAACGTCACTCTGAAGGCACTAAGGCAATCCACTTACTCCGTCATCCAACTTCTTAGGAGGGTTTCACATTCACGAGCAGGCCTAGACGAAGCAGACAACCTCAAGGTGCTACATGCCTTTGTGCTTAGTCGCATTCTCTATGCCTCTCCTTACTTGAGCCCTATCCCTGCACGGACAAAGATAAAATAAATGCTTTAATCCGCATGGCTACCAAAGCAGCGCTTTATCTCCCAAAGAATACCAGCACGGATAGGCTCCTAAAACTGGGAATGCACAACACAATACAGGAACTGATAGATGCACACAGACAATCGCAGTACCTTCGTCTGGCTGGGTCCGAAACAGGGCGGCATATACTGGATTCACTCGGAATCCGCATGCCACACACTGCCGAATGGTCTCTCTCCCTTACGCCTTGCGCAATGCGCTTATAATCAAACCTCTCCCTAGGAACGTTCACCCAGAATACCACCAATCCCCGCCGCGTCGCGCGAAACGGTTACTCTCCACAAGGCATATGGCACATTAGAGGATGTGCGCTGGGTAGATGCCGCATGTGGTCCGAACCATTCGGTAGCTGTCGCTTACCATCCTGCAGCTCCCCCCACTTACTCACTTGTTGGACGCCCCCTGTAGCGGAGGAAGCAGAGGAAGCTGCTATAGCGTTAGCAATCGCCAACACCAACGTAGCGTATGTACTCAGCGATTCAAAAACAGCTATTCTTAACTTTGCCCGTGGTCGCGTCCATCCTCCCGCGTGGCAAATACTAAGGACGTGTACCGTAAATCCCGATAGGCTCATTGAACTCGTGTGGGTGCCGGCTCACTCTGGCAATCCCGGAAATGAGGCCGCCGATAACATAGCCCGAGGACTTATTATCCGGGCAAATGGCGACCCCCAGCCGGGATTTCTCGAGAGGCGGGCACACACGTTTTCAGAACTCACCCAACAGGCGCGCCTCGCCCGTCGCCTCTACCCTTCTCCCCCCACCACCGCCTTTCCCATACCCAACAAATCATCTGGAGGCGACTCCAAACCCGAACTCTTCCCACCCCCAAGTCCTTTCCCACTTCCGCCCCATTTCTCCAGAGTGCACACTCTGTGGAGAATCACCCGCCACCCTAGAGCACATTCTCTTTGGCTGCCCTGCCGATCCTCCCCCGCAGGGGCTACCCGCCATCAGTACATGGGAGGAATGGGAGGCCCTCCTTGCGTCGCAGGACCTGGACACTCAGCTTCGCTGTGTGAATCAGGGGTGCCAGTGCCTTGGCCCTACGTGGTCTGGACATATAGGCGCAATGTGAGGGCCGTGCGGTGGCCCAGGGCTCGTAAAGGGCCCAAACTCACTCGTCTAATAAAGTTTTTCCTCCTCCTCCTCCTCTCGGTGATATTACGTATTTCGGTGAATATCACAACTTGATTGCAGCGCTGTGAATGCTTTCGGGCTGTAGGGCTATAGAAGGCCGAAAATACCGTATGACGTATTCATGGTTCTCCTCAGCGTCTTCATGGCGGGCACACGCGCACGTCTGTAATGCGAGGAAACTGCAACCCCGGCGAAAAAAAAAAACACATGGGCACCTGGTTAGACCTCGTAGCTCTCATTTGCTGCAACCAGTATGTGAGAGGAAGTAAAGAAGCGAGTAACACAATGGCCATGTGTTAATCTGCGAGATTTACACACGCTTCCCAGGTGGATAGAAGAATAGCGCGCAGGGTAAAGGAGTAGGCGCACGGCATGGTATCGCCATCTAGAGGAATGTTTAGGTGCGTGCAGGGCGGAAGAAAACGAAGAATAATTGAGGAGCGAACGTGAATTCCTTCTCCTGTACAAAAGTGCTCTCGTTGAAGAAGTTCTTTAACAGCATACTGTGGCGCGGCGTTGTCCAAGAAGTGTATTGCCACGTGCGTTTCTTATTTTTCGCGCTTGCTGTATTCGGCTTTCGCCCACAAAGATTGTCAGTAATGCTCGGCGTAGACCACGCCTTAGTGTTCGAGAAGCTTCGCGATAATAGTGGATCGTCTTGTTAAGATTGCACGCCGGACGCGAACCGACCAGCTTATTCTGGAGCCTGCACGACCAGCAGTGATAAGGCTAGAAAGTTCGACACACGCTGTATAAAAGACGGTGCGTCCCAACGATGATCAATTGATCGACGGCCAACGCTCCGTTCGCCGCTATCTGTGCCAGTGTGTATTGCTGTAATCTGGCTTTACGTTTCACGGCCACAAGTTCGACCAAATAAAGTTTCTTCTTTGACACGACCACTGTTGCCTTCGCCGACGTCACGACCCCGTGACATCTGGTGAAGGTGCTGCTTTTCATGTACCGGACGCCCCCATCAAGCCGTGAACCGAGCCCAAGTCGCGAGGAAGACATCGACGGCAACCCTGAGCAGCGATCAAGCCGTAGACAACAAGGTCTGCGGCCAGAGTACGGGCCTTTACCTGAAAAAGACCCGGCGAACCAAGACCCTGACCTCGACAGCAGCGACGATGACAGCCCCTGTGCCGCCTGTACCTATCCTGCTCCGGCAACCCAAGGAGGCGCCTACCTTCCGCTGTTCAGCACTTGAAGACCCGGAGAGCTGGCTCGAAGCGTACGACCGAGTCGCCGTTTTCAATGCGTGGACCAGCGAATACAAGCTTCGCCATGTGTAATTCACCTTGCAAGACGCCACCCGCACCTGGTTCGAGAACCAAGAGCGAACCCTGACAACGTGGGACACCTTTTGTGGGAAAACCGCGTTTCGGCGTCTAAAGGCGCCAAAGAAAAAAGACGCAAAGCCGAGCATCCATGTCACAGAGCGTGTTCTGTTTTACTCAACGTTGTCTTCTTCTTCGTCGTTCTCAAAGTCCTTCGATGCGCGTGACATTCCCGCGGGCGGTTTCAAACAGTTTACAACATCCTCCCCGCCCGACAAAGTTCAATCGCCCAACTCCAACAGGCACAACAGTTGCACTGGCCTTGTAACTTCCGTGCCTCCTGCCAAGGCGATCTTGCATGCTCTAATATGATTATCTCTTGATAAGTGCACAGCAGTCACTCTACCAACTTTCCAAAAGGTTATGGGCACCTTGTCTTCCTTAATGACGACTACATCGTTAACCTTAAGCTGGTTGTTAGGCTGCACTCCTCTAATGTGCGCACTTCTCAAACACAAAAGGTATTCTTTATACCAACGCTTCCAAAAATCATTAACTCTTTGCTGTCTGTACTTCCAATGATTTAAAGTATCGGAGCGACTTCGGGATGTTTCAGCAGCCTGAGCACTAGGCAGTGTAGTGGACTTCCTACCGATTAGAAAGTGTGAAGGCGTAAGTACTACTGGTTCAGTAGCGTCAGCGGAGAGGTACGTTAGCGGCCTAGAATTCACTACATTCTCTACTTCTGTAAGTATGGTAGCAAGCTGCTCGAAATTGAAACACCCTTTGCCTAAAGTTTTCCGTAGGCAGCTTTTAACAGTGCGAATCATCCTTTCTCAAAATCCACCCCACAACGGACAACGTTCTGCAATAAATTTCCAGGTAATGTGATTCGTAGAGCAAAAATCCTGCACTTGGAAGTTGCGCAAAATCTGGCACATCACTTTTAAGTCACGACTGGCAGCACGAAAAGCTAGAGCATTGTCAGAGTAAACAATACTCGGCAAGCCACGTCGCGACACAGACCGTCGGAAAGCCATTAAAAATGACCCCGCCGTCATATCACTGCACAACTCTAAGTGGATAGCCCTAACGACAGCACACGTAAAAATAACGATATAGGCTTTCACAGGACTGGTTCCTTTAACAAAAACAGGAACGGCAAAGTCAACACCCACAACTTGAAATGGGTGCGACCTCTCCACCCTGTCAGTCAGCAGTGGTGCGGTGGGGGGCTGAGGCAGGTTGGAGCTTGAATCTTGCACACACTTTGCGCCTAGAGATCACCTTTTTTCACACACTGGCGGCTCTTAATCACCCAAAAACACTCGCGCAGCTCGGAAAGTGTCGTTTACGCCGCTGTGAAGTAGGCGCCGGTGTGTGCTATCGACGATGAGGTATGTGCAGCGGTGGTCAGCTGGTAGCAAGATCGGACACTTCACGTCTTCTGGGGCTCTCACGTTGTCAAGCCGTGTCTTGATCCTCAACATCCCGTCATTGTCCAGAAATGGATGCAGATCACGAATGCGGGACGCCTTAGGTAGTGGTTTGTCCTTTAACAATGAGGCGAGTTCGATGCTAAATGCTGCAGCTTGCGCATTCTTCATCCATATAAACTCAAGCAAAACTGCGATTCGGCCTAGTTGGAACATATTCATCTTGAATATGTTCTTGAATAAGTCCCCTCTCATCTTGAATAAGTCCCCGTGTGCCTGCGCAAGTTTTTCAAGATGCATATAAACTCACCATCCTTTATCTCAGCCGTGGTGAGTGGGCCCTTTAGACGGCGATTGGTGTGGGCTCGACAATTGTGGATGAATCTCTGAATCCAAGCTGTGATTCTAACAACTCGTATCCAGCTGCTGAACTTGTTGAGGTCGAAAAGTCGCTCTGCAGGTGAGCATTGACAAGCCAAAACTGTTGTATCTTCGCTGTTTGATGTACGTAGCTCATCCGTTGACTCATAAGGAATAGCTTTGCAGGTCGGCCACGTTTCTTGGGGATCAGCTAGCCAGTCAGGCCCATGCCACCATAAACTGCTCGTACAAAGGTGGTGCGCCGATATGCCTCTTGTGACTAGGTCGGCTGGATTCGTCTTTCCAGAGCAATGTCTCCAACGACTCGGGTCTGTGAGGCCTTGAATCTCAGTTACCCTGTTACAAACGAAGGGCTTCCACTTGGTGGCCGTAGATTTTATCCAACTCAAGCACACTTGCGAGTCCGTCCAGCAAAAGTATTCTATATTTCTGGAGGGCACAGTATCTAGGAGTAGCTTAAGAAGTCGAGCTCCGAGGAGCGCACCGAGGAGTTCCAGACGTGCTAATGTAAGTCCCTTGATTGGAGCAACCCGAGATTTAGCGAGGAGCTGTTGAAGTCGAACCGTTCCGGTACTGTCTTCGACTCGCAGGTATGCCACCACTCCATAGGCACAAGGGCTAGCGTCCGTGAAGATATGCAGCTGGGAAACACTGTTGTTAGGGCTGAGGCTGTCTAGTTGATTCCTCTTGGTCCTAAAATCCTTGAGGTCTTGAAGTTCTACAATCCACTTGTCCCATTCGATCTTCAACGTCTCTGGGAGAACGCTTTCCCAGTCGAGGCCTTGCATCCATATCTTCTGAAAGAATACTTTAACTCAAATGGTGAACGGTGCTGCAATCCCAAAGGGTCGAAAATTCGTGATGAAGCCTGGAGCACAGTTCGTTTGGTACTGTGTCCTGCATTTACGATTTCTGTCAGAGAGTCAAAGCTCACCGAAATGGTGTCGTCATTGTGATTCCAAGACAGTCCAAGAACCTTAGATAGGGAAACCTCCTCAGCTGACGTTGTCTCTCCTGTTTGTTTGAGTTTCTCTCTCAATAGGTCGCAGTTTGTTGCCCACTTCTGCATTTTCATTCCCGCCAGCTCCATTATGGCCTTCGTCTCTTCGTAGAGTTGTAGCGCTTCTTTAATAGTGGAAGCTCCAAAAACTAGGTCATCGACGTAGAAGCTTGCTTTCAGTTTCGCAGCTGTTTGTTGGTAAATCGGTTCGACGTGATTGAAATGGTATTTCAGCGTTGCGGATAACAGAAAAGGGCTTGCGGAAGTGCCGAACGGAACTCTGGTCATTCTCATTTCTTGTATTTTAGGCAGTGGTCTGCTTGCCGATGGTAACTCTTCAAACCACAAGAATCGAAGAGCATCTCTATCTTCTTCACGGATGCCGATTTGTAGAAACGCCTTCTGCACGTCTGCTGTAATTCCGATGGCGAAAAGGCGAAACCTGATCAATACTTTAAGGAGTTCGGCGTTTAGATTAGGACCTTTCTCAAGTTGTTCGTTGAGAGAGCAACCTCCTGATGCATGCGATGAATGCGTCAAAGACCACGCGAAGTCTTGTCCTCGTAGATGTTTCGCGGATTACCTCTCGGTGCGGCATGTAATACAGGCGCTCTGGACGAGAAGGGACATCTTCAACTTTTTCAGCATGACCGTCCATCTCGTATTGCCTGATAGCCTTATCGTAGGCTCTCATGGCTTCGTCGTTTGATGACAGCCGCCGAACGAGTCCGTGAAGCCTCGAAAGGGCTACTTTCCGATTGTCAGCCATGTCGACAAGAGGTGATTTCCATGGCAACGCAACTTCATAGCGGCCTTTCCGAAGAGCAGCAGTGTTGTTAAATTCTTCTAAAACATCTGCGTCGCGCTGACACGTTGGTGTGTCAGAAATTCCAATGGCATCGAGGTCCCAAAATCTTTGTAATGCGAAAGCGACCTCGTGGTCTTCGTGGGAATCTGTTCGAAGAACACACACTTGGGTGCGTGCTTTCTTGCTTGCGCTACCAACGCCAGATCAGGGGCCCGGGAGAGTCCAGCCCATCTTTGTGTTGATGGCGACCAAGGCAGGATTTTCTTCGTCCCACTTGACTTCACTGGTGCTTGGCATCAACTTCCACAGCTGGTCCGATCCAATGAGTACACTCACACCTGGCTCACAATCTACGCTCGGGTAAACTACGGCGTCGGCCAGATGTTTCCCCTCTGCTGCGATGGCTTGAAGACGACTCTGACTTCGTGCTTCAATCATCTCCTCACAAATAAAGGGCACCACTATGGCTTCAATGTCGAGGGTCAGGTTGTCGTGCTGACTGCGGAGCATGAACTTGACAATTTGGAATCGCCGGGTCGGGTCGCTTGCTCTACGAAACGCGCTGATGGCGAGTTCGGTCTCGGCGACAGCAGGCAGATTTAGCTTGGAAGCGACGCTCTCGGTGACGAACGTTCGCTGGCTTCCATTGTCGAGAACTCCGCGTACATAACAACAACGTGACGAAGTCGTTATCCAGGCTCGAAATGTCTGGAGTAGAACGTCATTGACGAGTCGAGGAGTGCAAGCTTTCTGAGTTAAAACTTGCACGGCAGCATTCGGCTTCTTCTGAGCATTAGTCGATGACGATATTTCCGAGCTGCGAGCATTGCACATCGAGGAGGCGTGTCTGCGTTTGCATGCCTGGCATTGCACTCTCCGTCAGCAATCACGGACGAGATGTCCTTTTGTCGTGCACCGGAAACATCGACCATCTATCGCAAGTTTGTTGCGTTTTTCTGCAAAGGTTATGCCACTCGTGCAGTCCTCCGTCCTGTGATCGGTAGCAGAGCAGAAAAAACAGGACGGGAGGGAAGATAGGGTCTTGTTCTGAAGAACCGACGCTGCAGGAGTCGCTGACGGTTTCTTGGATGATCTGTTGAATGCCGGAACACTGTTGTCGGATGTCCTTGGCAAATTGTTAACTAAAGAACTCTTCTCTCGACATTCAACTTCTATGCGGAGAAACTCCATCAGTTGTTGAAGTTCCTGATCAGAGGAAGCCTGGCTGGTTTCCGTCGCGTTGTCCATACTTTCCTTTTTGTAGTATTCTACAACGATGTCAGCTGGCATGACTTTGAGCAGCACTTCATTCAGCATAGCCGCGTACGAAGACTTCGTGATTCCAAGGCTATGCAGTCCCCTCCTGTTTAGTTGCACTGCGTCGAAAAGCTTACGTAGAGCAGTCACATCGCTCGCTGATCTCACTGGTCTGAGCGTGCGCAAGTTTTCGAGGTATTTCTGCTCGATAATTTTCTTATTTCCGAACCGATGCTTCAAAATTTCCAGCGCATCATTGTAGCAAGAATCCGTCACCTGAATACCTGCGACGGCTTCAGCTGCAGGTCCATCCAGTAGTGAGACCAAGTAGTGAAACCGGTCTGTGTTGGAAAGCCTCGGGTTCTCGTGCACAGAGTGCAAGAACATATCCCAAAAGGGTTGCCACTTGGTCATGGTCCCATCGAAACGAAGAAGCTCCAACTTGGGAAGTCGTGCTCCGAACTCACGTTGGGGAAGCGTTCATGTCCTCTAGGTTCAGTCTCATTGGACCTTGTGCCCATGGCTGAAGTTGTAGATGACGCCGGCGTAGCAGAGGTCTTCAGAATGTCGATGTGGTGCTCGAGCAACGCCAGCGTACTGTTCGCGGCGTCATCGTATTGCATGACCACCTCATAGTCTTCTGCCGCCAGGTCGTCAGTCATCAGTGCTTCCACCTCGTTGTTCAAGGCCTTCAGTTCCAAGTTGCTGGCGCGTAGGCGACCTTGTAGAATTCGAAGTCCAGAAAGCTCGAACTGGTTGGACTGAAGCACCTGGGGCCGAATTCACAAAGCTTTCTCTTGCCTACGCAGTTTCTTAGCCAAGAATTCTCGTATCTCAAGGGAGTTCGATAGCAATGGCACGAATTTAACTTACGCGTCACTTTTGAGGGCAAGGAGGCAAAGCGAAAGCCGATGAAACGACAAGGAAAGAAAGAAGTGCGCGCCGATAATATCAAGGCAGCACGCAAGGCATCTAGCATCGAGAGTATACGATGATGGCCCATGTCTTTTCGCAGCATCTCAGCTTCCAGTTCCGGGCGTCTGCTACAGCGCTTAAGCGCCGCCGCGTTGCAGCAGGCGTCTGCGGGGCTTGAACAAAGCCAAGCGCTCGCGTTTGATGAATCACCATATGTAGCTTGTTGCTGGCGTTAAGCAAGAATCCGTGCGCTATCTCGCCAACTGTAGGTGACGCACCGCTCCTATGAAAGCGCACATAAATTGATACATTGAAGGTTTGAAGATGTGACCCAAACCTCTCCCCCCTTCGTGCAATAGTTTAGTTTTATTCATGAAGCTGCGATGGCACTCAATTCACGAGGCGTGTTCAAGCATGGTAAGGTGGTGGCCATCAGGGTGTTTTTTAGCTAGACGTACAAGGTTGGATTTCTTACAAAGGTCTTGGCAAAATACATAGGAGCGGCTTTCGAGCCTACGTAGAAATTGTTCAGTAATATAAAGCAGCAGTAAGAGAGAGGTATCATGAGCGTATCTTGTCGCAGGTTCAATTCATCGCCGCATTTTGACAGGGCCAGAATAAGAGAAGAGTCGTACGCTTAGATATGTGAACACGTAAAACGAGAAAGTTTCGTCGGGCAGTTTATACGTGCTTATACTTTTCAGAAAACAATGCGCTGCACGTCACTTCATCTTTTGCAGCGTTTGCGTGAGCAAACAAATAAATCAAGCAACGTTGCGTCTCGGCCTGAAGTGACATGATCACACGTGCCTCGTGAATCGAGGCGCGCGTGCTGCGCGTTTAGCAAAGAAAAAAAAGGAAAAATACAGCGTTTGCGTGTGTCTGTCATCGTTTTTTCGAAAGAGTGAAAACGAGTCGATAGAGAAGAACGTTAGGAAGAGGATCCGCTGGCGCAGCAGACGTCATGGCAAGCTTCCACAAAACGGCACCGGTTGCTTGGAGAGCATAAAAGATTTGTTCGCGTTACTTACTAACGTGTATGGGAGCGAAAGCTACACAAAAGCGAGCGAGAATATGACCGGGCTTATATATGAGAATAGACGGAAATGAAGCAGTGATCTCATTAGTGAAAGTTTATTTAAACGACGATAAGCGAAACAAACTGAGTATTGATTGAATGAAAGTGACATTAGTGACAGTTAATTAGCGATAGTTGATTAGTGAATATCGCACGTCAATGTGAGATACACAGTCATGTATTTACACTCGATGGATTTCGCCTTCGAGTGGCCTCAGGCGAATTCATTACGAATTCCGAGCCTTTATTTTTTTTATCGAGTTTTGCCGGACCTTTTGCGTTAGGCGTATTTCTAGCGAAAGGAGATATATTAACAATTGCGTTAGCACTACAGTGGCCAACTTTCATTTCAAGCGCTGCCGCGGTAGTCTAATGGTTAGAGCGACCGACTACAGTGCAGGAGGCACCGAGTTCGATTCGCAGTGTCGCCAAGAACCCACTTTTTTTAATGAAACAGCAGGTTGCACGGCCTGTAGTTATGTGTTGCGGGCACTCTTATCTTGAGAAGGTGCTCTTTGCATTCTCTTCGACTCCCCTTTCGAGTAAAAAGCGCTGTGGCATGCTCCCTCATGGATTTCAGAAATAAGAGTTTTTTTGTTTTCTTCTAACCACTACTACCGCAAGAGCGCCCAGTCCCGAAACCTAATTATAATACCTGGGCAATTACTTTTGACGTCTCTGGCTATTCGATGACCAGTCAAGATATCATGATTTTTTCGAGAAAATCTAGACACACGCGGTGACCTAACTGCTTGTGACCAAGATGACGGCCTTTGTCGGGACACGTTTTCGTGCTAGTTGGGTGGGATTCATTACACGCAGCAGCGCAAAACGGCACGGGCAGAGAGAAAATACACACAGTGCTGTGTTTGCGTCTTCTCTCTCGGTCCCTGTCGTGTTGCGCACCTCCGTGTAATGCCTGTGCCAATGCTTATAAATAACTCTAGCAGGCTATCGAGTTCTGAGCTGAGGGTCCCCGATTGTCCCAAGCGAAGCAGCCTGGGAAAAGATTGCGGCAAATTCATTTGAGTCAGAGACGGCTACTGTTCTCTTGGTGACTGCACAGGAATGTTTACCCAAGTTTATTTTTTATCAACAGCAGTTACAGTACAGATGACATGTGTACAGACAAAGATCCGCGTATTTAGCTTGACTAGGTTTCTGCCCTTAATAGCAATTGGCAACACGTATGACAATATGCAAAAATACCACACATATATATAGAAGTATATGTACAGCCACGGGCGAATGCTTGGTTATGCTGGTTGAAACTGAATACTTGAAATCCACATATTCGACCAGCACAATGTGTAGAAGCAATGTTATACAGAGGAGCTGTGCTATAAACTTATTTTTGCTGGTTTGTTCAATATTTCCCAACTTCTTGCTCATGACTGTTCATTGTAAAATGAAACACCTGTGAATGCAGGCATTTTGTGTAAGGTTGCATTCATTTTTGCGCAGTAGGAAACATACTTGAGAAATATAAATAGGACAAAGAAAGTCAGCAAAGTTCTTATCAAAGTTACACTAAATGAAAAGCATTCATTCATTCACTCTCTCACACACAAACACACACACAACATAGTGTGTTGCTTCCCACTCTCATGCAATTTTTATACATCTTCATAGGTTGACAGCCCACGACAAAATATGAGAGAGCCCCTCACAATGCCATGCAAGACGAGGACAGTGTATCACAATATGGGGCATGTCTGCAAGATCACACAAAGTTCATTTACATAGTTGGGCTCATTCTCCACACAATAACAAACAATGTTCGGTGACATGGACTGAAAAATTGGCACAGCTCAGAGAAATATTGGACAATACATAAATAAAACAATTCGCTGCTACTAAGCTCCTCGGCGCATGAAAACAATGCTGCTGTTGGCATATCAAGACCCATTGCTTTTCCTGAAAACACTACTCACAACGTTTTCAAAGTCTGGACATCTGCAGAGTTCCCATCCAGTAGTCTCTTATTTTGCTTGGAAAAATTTCAGTGCACTGCTGGGTAAGGACTGTTTGTAATGTATGTGACGTGATGCTTCAGTGCCGTGCATGTTTATCTTGCGGCTGGCCTCAGCTGCAATGTCCCGAGCACAAATTTACAGAATCACAGTCTATAATGTGCCACTACAATGTAATTGTGTTTCAGGTGCATAAATCAAGGACCATAATAAAAAAAAAACTTAACGTTTATCTTGAACAGCTTACAGAATGTTAAATACATTTACAAGGAGCTTTGACAGCTTATCTGATTATAGTAGTAATGATAATAAGCACATCGTTACTTCCAGCTTCAAATTTGTTGGAAGTCGCGAGCTTCAACACTAGAGCACACCAGCAGCACTCTTATGGCCAAACCATCGTACAGATGCATCAAAAGAGAGAAGTAAATGCGTGGTATAGTTACACACCAAATGCAATGAGTACTTTCAGCAGTAATACGAGGAAAGCTGCATTGGTGATAAACAGTTGGCAGAGTATACAATTACATTAGGGAAGAAACCTATGGCAGCAAACACAGTATAAAAAACTGTTAAAACTTACACAGTACAAACAGAGAGGTCAACTGTTCAAGAGGACTGAGAGGCAGCGGGATAACATTACACAGGTGCTAAAGCCTGGTGTTGGATATACTAGGAATAGCGACAATCCTCGTCCACCTAAATAATCCATGGAGAAGTTCTTTCCAGAGCGTATACACACATGAAATTGTGCTTGCTATACTGATGTGTCCTGAAGGAATATATCGACCAAGTGAAAAATTACCCAATTCAATGGCCTGAATTTTTGCACTATCAAACATGAAAACACGATTTTGGTTGTCGACCATGGCTGCTGTTTCCCATGGCAGTGAAATGCAGTGACATAAAGGCACTTTGATTTACGTGCATGTTAAAAATTTGAGGTAGCTCACATCAATTTGCGCACTACCACTACAGTGTGTTTTACATTAATGTCATGATTTGGTACATTAAGTAAAGAATTTAATTCCTTTTAAATGCTAAGGTGCAAACGAATGGCTGAATGATGCAGTGCTCAGAAACTAAACTGCAGCTGTGCAGATTGTCACCATACAATGTAAACTGCTCCAGCCATCACAATGTATTCTTTTTGTTGACGTGCATTTTGAACAGCGGGACACAGTCACTGGTAGTCTTTCTTTACTGGTTGGTCTTCTGCGCTCTGTTCGAGATACACTGTGGGGCACTGGGGGGCACCTGATCCCATGATACTGCTGGAACATAGAAAAATACAGATGGTTGTTACAACCGTGCTTATGTGTAAGAGTATAAAGTTGATAAACATGCACGAATTATAGCTGTCGTAATTTTAGGAGCCAATGACAAGTATGAAGAAACAACAGAAAAGAAGAAAAAAAGTCTCATCATGGAGAGAAATAATGAAGACTGAAAAAAATCATTTTACAGTACAAATGCATAACTACGATGTTCATATTGATGGCAATGAACTTCTGCCCAAAAGTGAGGCATATAAGTCAATAAATTACATTCTATTTCGACTTGAAAACTAAGTGCGAGAAGCCAACCAAAATTGAGTTTACTATGTTACTCATGTTACGCTATGCTACAATACAACAGCTAATGTTCTTAACTTCAAAATTATGTAACATAGCCACCTCATCATGCAGTGCGCAGTAGCTATTTTGCAGACTAGAAAACACAGATCAATTGTGGATTATAAGTGGGCTTGTTGCCCGCAGCTATTTTTCCTAACGAAGTACACTTTAAAAAAAATGCACTTTATTGGGAATCGTAAGCAACAAACACACTCATTATCCACAAATCCATGCTAATGGGCTCTTACGGCTTCCACAAACACTCACCATGATTATTATTGATGTCAGTACCATGCCGGACGGATAGGCTGTGTCCTGCCCAGAACACCAAGGGTGCGCTCTATGACTTCTCTTGCACGGGTGGCGGCTGCACTGTACTGCTGCTCAGCTAGGCCAGCCACAGACAGCAGGGAGAGCATCCATGGCTTTCAGGCATACCGAGAGTCACCTTTAGAGATCAACAAGCGCGTACTTGGGTCACATATGATTTGTAGAAATAAACGCATCACTATGTAATTGTGCTGAGAACATGTAAGGCAGAAATACAACATGCTACAACATTGAAAAAAAGACAAGCTATGTAAGGTAAAATGCGCATTTACTGCCCTTGTGTGGCCTGAGGCTTGAACTATTGGCGAGTTTCTTTGAGAGACCAGAAGTAGGGACGTCGTGCAGTGAGGAGTGAAGGCCAAAACACTAAGAGCAGGGCCACTCGATCTGCCACTGGAATGCGGCAAGAGTCTGGAGAGCAGGTGAGAGGTTGACGAGTGGGCAGATATATACCATGTGACCAAAACATACGAAGGCCCGGCACTCTCTACTGGAGGGCGGCGAAATACGCCTCAAATCTCTCAGTCCCTTGTTCGCCATAGTTACATGTTTCTGCGCATCCAGCAAACGTAGCAGTGTACACTTCGTAGTGTCAAACATCAGAGTCTACACATGGTTGCTACACTTGCCGCCGCGCTCACCGGCTAAAGCAAAATTAAAACAAATGCAGAGAATGTGATGTTTAAAAGTCACGTGACTCTCGTCGTACTGCGCCTACTCCGCTTTTCAGGCGAGAGCACTACATACTGCTCCTGCCTGCTCTCAGAGCAGCAAAAGCACTCGCTCTATCGCTGAATGACAGTGCTCTCACTCCTGTTCGACCACTGAAACCCGCCAGCTCTGAAGAGAGCACTTTCAGCGTACTTTTGAGTGCTGCTGTTCTCCCAATCGAATTTGCCATATAGCTTTCTCCCTACAAGTTTTGAACAGCCAAGCGACTTTCACTCACTTGCTATTTCCATGCAGAGCACTTGAACCACTGAGCAAGTCACAAGCTCAGGAGCTCTATAAGTAATGAAAGTATTTGTGCAATTTCAAAATCTGAAGCTTTTCAGTCTCACATGTATGGTGTTAAATTCATAAGCAGCAGACTTCACACTTTCGCCATTGTCAGTTATCTTGCAGTTTGCTTCTTCTTAAGAGTCTAGTTGGCATCGCTGTGTCAGTATACAGGCATCCACTGTTAGCAACGGTATTTGGGTTCTTAATGTGTGCACATTAAGTGGTGTGTACTTCACCATAGAATAATTAACCTAGCAACCAACCATGAAGCAGTTTTGTGCCCTCGAAGCTCCCCCGGCAGAGCACAGTCCATCCAGATGAGGCTGCCACTTCGAGGTCTGCTGTACGATGACACCCCCCACCATTGCAAAATACTTGCACGTTTGGGGAGCACAAGTCCTTCCTATTTCTGTACGGGTGCTCCAAGTCACGAGGAGGCTTGTTTTGTCAGTGCGTGCAATCGATGTATCCCAGGACCTTGGGAAAGTCTGCAATCTGTGAAAAGGCCAAAAAAGATACGTTCAAAAAACCAGCATCAAAATCGCTTTAATACATATTTGGCAGTAACACAAAGCTATCGTCAAAGCTATCAAATATGGTATATTCACTTTGGAACAAACTGAATTCCCATGTTAGCTTTGCATACAGAATTCTAGTTCGAGCTAGTTGGTACTGGTTCATAACTGAGGGTACTTTTGGCGCAAATCGAACGAGGACACATAACACAAAAGAACAGGAAGTTCGGTAGCAGTCCTGTTCTTCGTGTTATGTGTTCTCGTTCGATTTGCGCCAAAAGTATACTCAGCTTTGCATACAGGAATATACGTGTCCTGGTAAAGTATAGTGCTACCACAGCGGTAATCTTCTATAGAAATGATTTTGAAAAATCAAGGGAATTCCTGAAAAAGTGCTACATGACTACTCAAAAATAAATTCGCATCAAATATTCACCTCTGCACTAACAAGTGTGGTAGACAGGCTCCTCTTAATAATCAAATAAACGACTGCTTAAATCAAACTATAAACACTGCTGACGTATTTGCCTATATATACTGTATATATACTTTCTTTGGCATCATTGACTGTTAGTTCGCATTAATATTAATGATGTGTTTAACAAACCAAACGAGCCCTTAAGTTCACACTTCTCTCCTCCGTATATATATATATATATATATATATATATATATATATATATATAATGTGATAGTTGCACATTTTTTATACTGGAGCTCAATATGGGGTAACATTACATCTGCTGGGCTGAAAAAAAGCTTACACACGTTATAGTACAACGCGAATAGCAACGAAATTAGCTGCTCAAGTTCAACTCACCGGTGGCAGAACGATTAGCAGCCGTCAGTGTCATCAGGAATGGAATGCGCTCTGCGGCAAACAGGCAAGTGGACTGGAAGCTGCCGTTGACGTAGAAATGCAAGGCTAGCAAGACGTGTCCGTCCACTGGTAAAGCGTGATACCTCGCCATGAGCAGCGGTAGTCAAGGGTCCAGTGCCATGCATAACGAAGTGTCTGATGGACTCCAATACCTGTAGTCAGCAGGCGCTGGTCAAAGACGACTACGCCCTGCAGCCCAAAGTGCAAGTCAGGGGGTGGGAAGCCAACGCGTCGCAATGAGTGGGGCGGCGAGCGCGCACTTTGCGCCATCTCGCTGGTTTGCTGGTAAGGCAGAGAACACGTTGATATTCCCCCCGAGATCTGCGTACCGCCAGTAGCGAATGGTGTATATAAATAGCCCGCCATTAGTATGCTGTAGCATGTGCACTTCTGTGGCATACGGTTAGCGTTGCGCGCTGCGGAGCGAGACGTCGCCCGTTCGATTGCGCGCCTCGGAAAAACATTTTTCTGAATTATTTTTCTTCGTGGCTATTATTTATGTGTATATATATATATATATATATATATATATATATATATATATATATATATATATATATATATATATATATACATAAATAATGTGCATAATAATAAATAATATAATAGTATATATATATATATATATATATATATATATATATATATATATATATATACGGAGCATGACGGTGACGGCGACGCCGACGGCGAAAAGCAGCCGAGAGTGTCCATATAATTTCTATCGCGATAAAAGACAAAAATTCACAGCGGTGCCTGCGCCTATCGTAAACATTGAAGCATTGGTCAGATGCGTATATGGCTGCACTTATGAAGGATCAGTGCGACGGCAGCCAAAATGCCGCTGGTAGGCACGGGAAAATTTAAAATTGGCACTGAAAGATTGTTACAGACTGGTGTTGAATGAGCTCCGCTCTACTGAACTACTATCTTGTCAAGGATTCACTAGTGGAAACGACTGAATACGCGAGGAAGGTTAACTCACATGTAACGCTATCTGCGCACCTTACCAGACATGAAATGTGCTAGTAACGGAACCATGAATAGATTCCGTGTTTGTTAATCAAGATGTAAGTACCACACCATACGGATGATAGGATCTGATAGTAGCAAACAAGTTTACTGCCTATGGGCATAGCACATGTCCTAGCAGATAACAGAGCAACAATATGATTCAGAAGAGTGGTAAGCTGAGTTATTTGGTATGGATTTGTAATAATAAAGAGCGCGAAAAAAACGAGACACAAATGGGAAGCAATACACAGGACAAGTGCTGTTTTTTTTAATGCACATAGATCCTATAATAAAAGCGACAAGTTCAACGATTCTTTCAACAGAGATCCCACAACTACATCTGAAAATATATTCATCATTATCATTGGTGATGCACAGCACTTCTCCTATGTGGTACTTTCCTTTTGTCTTTCGGTTTTTTTTCGCGCTGTCCATTATTATGCAAAAGGATTAACATGTTCTTTTACCTCCGCTACTTATTCCTAAAGGCAGCACATTCAGCTATTGTAGCAGGCACAATTATCAAACATAGCAACTAAATCAGAAACAAGAATAGGTGAAAAAACGTGCTTTGTTTCGCTAGGTAAATTAGAAGAATTGCGTCGCGGTGATGCTATTGTGGAATTTTTGTGCCTCAGAATCCTCCTCCTAAATAGTAGGCAGCTTTTTCAACCGAGCTGTATGAGGCTGTTTAGAAGACGTTATTTAGCTTCTGGCCTCTCGAAATCTCAGCGAAGAAGACTGTAGAAAGCTAGTACGCTTCTCTTCACACAAGTCTATAGATGTCAGGGGTGCGTAATGGTGACGCGAAACGTGCTTATTTGAGGATACCTGGTTGGTCAATAAGGATGTTTACTTAAAGCCAGTTGTTTTCCTAATGGATCATGTGCAAAAAATTCTATGGCCTCTCTAGCGCTCGAAATTTGGGAGAGCAAACATGCCTATAATGTCTGGCAGTACACGCTTGATCTTGTTAGCTTCATGTGCATAATGCTTGACAGGTCCAGAGGTAACAAATCACGACAGAGCCACTCGTGCATGCATTGACTACTCGTCCTCCCCTTCGTAAAAGACGTCATGCCTATGGTGTGGTTGCACGATACTTCCCTGTATATGAGTTTGATTGGTTGGTAAACTCGTCTTTAGTGCCCTGCAGTTCGATGACCCTTGCTCAGGTCTTCCACGCAGGGTCGTCCACGCCTTGTCTGGACACCAATTTGTGGGCGTGCTGCACGTCCCACAATTTGGTCGGCGAGCTGCGAGCTGTCTGATCTGTGCAGGGCATCAGCTCACCTTGCTGAGAGAACATCAGCATTCAGGGCTTTTGTATTTTCCTTACATCCGCAGAACATGCGTTTTAGTATAGCGGGTTTTAAACCGCAGACATTGCAGATGCTGCCGTGATAGATCTCGGAGTAGAATTTATGACACGCTAGCGGGTTTTGATAATTGCCAGTCTCTAGTTGCTGCCAGGTTGTAACTTGTGCTCTTCATAACCTGTAGTTGGACGAAATGTAAATCCGTCAAGCTAGATGTAAACCATCACTTATTGTTACCGTAGACGCATTTGTGTAATATCAGTTTACATTGGTTGGTTGCAACTGGTATGGATCTCCCAAGCTTCACTGTTGAATGAAGCTTTCTTTTACGAGGATTTTAGCGTAACATAGGGTGAGTGCGAACCATAATTGCAGACCATGCCTGACTTAAATCAAGCCATAAATTGTGATTTATTCACCAAAATAGTGATTTATTCGCGTCCGGATGGTAGATAAACAAAAAAAAGAAGTTAAATTAAGCACAACTACGCTTCTGTGTGAAAACACAGTTATGTACCAGCGAACAACCAGGCGTCATCATGCTCATTAACAATGCAAGCAAGAACTAAATCCATGTCGCTAGGAGATGCAATGTAAGTAACGCACCGTGTTCTCAAGCTCTGCTTGGTAGAAAAAAGTCGTAATTCAAAGGATAGTTGGAAATAAAACAAAATCTTATATTTTACAGTGTCGTACTTGTGAGACAGAGTGCCGATATTATTGCGAACGATTCGGTTTACTAATCTGGTGCACAAGACGTACATCAAATTTCTACAGCTTCATGTACAGCTTTTCTTAAGGGTAAAGTGCTGAAAGCTAGGTTTTATGAATAACCGTTTAATCGCGATGGCTTGTTTTTGGTGTACAAAAATCGAATAAGAAGTTTTCTACCCTGTATACATATGTCATATTTCATTTATTATCTTATGGACTTTCCGTAATGTTAATGAGAGAATTGCCAATTGCAGTGCGTTAGCTAGAGCGACTGGTTAGGGATGGGTAAATGAAATTGCTTCCTCTGCGGTGCACGCCATAAGCATACAATGTCACTGACATCAGCTTAGACGTACGAACTGTTAAGAACAACACATTAATATTTTGGCAGTGGGATATGAATTCCAGCCACTAAACAACTGGCGCGTTTTATTCTAGTCGAAACAGAAAATGAATGAAGTAGTCCGGCACACAAGCAATTGCCTCCAGATGGTCGGAGCGTTTCCCACAAAGCGCATCGCATGCTCAAGAATTTTTGGTGTGCCGAACCTAGCATGCTAAGTGTCTAGGTGAGTTTGCATGATGCAGGTGGGCTGTCACACTTTCGTGCATTGCCAGCGGTTAAAGAAAAAAGAAAAGAAAAAGCTGCCACCACCAAAAAAAGGAAAGTAATGGCGTAGTACGTTCACCTTTATGCGGTGAGGCAGTCGTATCGGCAATGATAGTTGACACAAGAAAATTTCTCGTTCCAAATTTTTATTTGGCAAAATGCGAAAATATTATTCGACTACAAAACAGCATAACAAGCACACTACATTCTCTAGTCCATTGCGTAGCACATTATACTGTGGTAAATTGCACATCGCAACTATTTTCACATCTATGCTCTTTTCTCTGTCAGTGACGAGCAAGAGTCGTCATATATGTTATATATCGTTTTATCCTCTGCAAAGTACTTCAACATGAATTCGCAACAAGTACGAGCGCTCCCTATGTTTGCTTCTTTCACCCACATTCCATAACCTGCAATCAGAAGAAGAGAAGAGTGAGGAATTCCTTTCTATACTAGATAAAAACAATGCTTTGAGGTCTGTTTAATAACTAGGGTCATATACGAAATGAGAAAATAATTCTTCAAACTAAACACGAAAATAAATACGCGCAGTTTTTGATGTAAAGTTCCTGCATTTACGTCTCAAAGATTTAGCTTATTAAACAAGATGACAGTTTTTATATATTGAAATAAAGATGTGTTTCCACTTGCTGAAGTAGGCAGTATAATCCCATTGACTGGCACAAGAAAACCACCGGGCCTGCGCGGAATGCGCAGCACAGTTACATCGAAAGCTGGAAGAGCGGCCTTTCTATAGCTTTTTTTGAACAATCTTGGGACAACTACTACAATAGCACTTGCATGGTACCCACTACGCCATAACTCATCATTATTTTTGTGTAGTGGGGAAGCGTCCACTGTGCAATTATTCGTCATTCTTCGGAAAAGCGCGGTACCCGCTACATACATGTAACGCATTATGTGCACCTTGTTGACGCTGTGGCTTACGACGATGAAGAATTATGCCTGAGGCTTTTGTAATGGGTTGGAGCATTGAACGGCCCACTCGTTACGCAATTCGCATTGTGCGACGCCTGGTTGTTAGTTTACTGCTATAAAACGCTTTACAACACACGTTAACGCAATTCCTTACCCGACATGAAGCCTGCACTGGTTCAATTTGCACCGCAGTTCCAAACAGCGGTGTAGCTCAGCGGCAGAGTGCTGGGCTGCCGCGCAGAGGGCCCGGGTTCGATTCCTACTCTGTCATAGGTACTTTTTATTTAATTAGTTTTTTTCTTATTTCGTGCGATAGTGGTTAGGGACACCGGGGGCGGCGGCGGACAACTACGCCGCAAAAACGACCGTTGTTGCCTCGAACGGATGCTGCAGAATTGCTCCGACTGGGATGGTAAATCATATGAAAGGGATGGTAAATCATATGAAAGGGATAGCTACGTCGTCCTAAAAGGTAAAAACAGCGCAAAATAGACGAGACGAACGGAGAACCACACGAGACGGTCGTCTCGTCTATTTTGCGCTGTTTTTATCTTTTACGATGTACATCCAACTAGCCCAACGAAACACACTTCTACGTTGTCCTGTTTTGAGAAGTAAGCCATTTGCCTTGATCAAAACTTAAAAAAATTACACCATCTCCCGCTAAAGGGAACCATGTGTAGATGTGAAGCAGCGGGCGCTAACGCTTACACTGGCGGCGGCGTTGACGCTGGCGCTCATCGCAGCGTTGCGCAGGAGAGAAAACTGGGGAGGCGCAAAGCAGGCAGTGATGGAGCAGTTTTTCCTACTAGAACATGCCAATCGCTGCTAATGGGCAATGAGAGACACAAGACTCCGACTGGACACAGAGAACCGCACTCCGCTTTTAGTTAACGCGCACGCTGCGAATTTTTATTGTTCAACAACGCACAGGAGAAATCTCCCACCGGCACCACCTTGGAGGTCAAGATCCATTGCTATATATACGGGATGGCCAGTGAACGGTTGTGCAGCGCGAGCAGTCGGTTTTTTCAACCAAGAAACTCGCTAGCAGATGCTGCCTGCGTCGGCGTCGCGAGGCGAGAGAGGGAGGAGCGTAGGAGAGGAGAGAGAGGGGGGTGACACGCATGCGCAGTGGGGAGTGTGAACGCCGTGGGCAGGGATGCGTAGAGGAGAGAGGGGGGGAGCGTAGGAGAGGAGAGAGAGGGGGGGACGCGCATGCGCAGGGGGGAGTTAGACGCCGCGGGCAGGGATGGAGAGAGGGGGGGGAGAGTAAGAGGGGGAGAGAGGAAGGGAGGCGCATGCGCAGTGTGGGTGTGGTTGCCGCGGGGAGGGATGCCTAGAGGAGGAGAGAGAGGGGGAGAGGAGGTTTTTTTATTTTTATTTTTTTTTAACTGTTTGCGCATGCGCAGTAAGGGTGGGCACGCGGCACACCACCACCACCACCACCACCACCACCGGATTAAGCTTCGCCATAAGATGCTTCACATCTAAAAAACACATAAAACCATGAGCCACTGAATTTACAAAATAATAGGTAGACGAGGCGAAGAGTAGGATGAATGTGCTGCGTCCAAAAAACTGTTCTATCTTTTAATCCAAAACATGAATAACGTACTCTCATCAGTGGGGTAGGTTGTACTGCTGCAAAGTGTCGCTCCTCTTAGAGCGCTATATTATTCAGCCCACTTGTCTGCCGTACTTCGCATGTTGCTCAATACAAAACTTTGTTCTTCAGCATGCTTGGAGTATTTCTGAACAGATAAATGTGGGCTTTTCATATTTAAAATAGACATACAACATAGGATTCATTTAAATGGAATAACACGTTGGAAGTTTCTTCAAAACCTTTTAAAACGTTTGTGAAGAAATCAGGGTTTCTTACATTAGTGTTACCTCTATAATTAGTGGTACAAGCGCATAGTGTTGCGGCCCAGAGGGGATTATTGGGTACAACAACATTTAAGGCTACCTCTACAGTCTTACTGCTTCATCACTGTGTTCTCTGCTGCAGTAAAAAATTGGGGGGACCCTTAATCTTCGCCTTTAACAGTTGAACGCGATAGCGATATCCTGTCCCCAGTGCATACTTCAACCACTTAGTGCATACTTGCTGTGCACCCACTACGTGGTGTTAAGGGAATACGCGCAGTAAGATGTGTGCCGTTTGTAATGGGTGGCCGGCTTTAAACTACTAAATCGTTATGATAGTCACATATTCTCACGCCCGATGGCAATGTACGCTTGTACCAGGCAATATTCCTAGGATATTACATGTTATATTGCGACGCCTATATAACGGACGCTTGCGTTTGCGAAGCCTGAAAGTTATTAAATGCGAATGCATTTCATAGTCGGGCTATGTCAGGCATCCGGCGTTGTCCGGCGTTGTCCGGCGTTGTCCAGCGTTGTCCGCGGAGGCGGAGGAGGAGGATAGGTTGAGGAGGTAAGCGCCGGCAGGTGTTAGATGTCAAGCATCTTATGGCGAAGCTTAATCCGGTGGTGGTGGTGGGCGGCGTGACCACCCATACTGCGCATGCGCAAGCCCTTTAAAAAATATAAATAAAAAACCTCCTCTCTCCCTCTCTCTCCTCTAGGCATCCCTCCCCACGTCAACCACACCCTCACTGCGCATGCGCCTCCCCTCCTCTCTTCCCTCCTACGCTCCCCCTCTCTCTCCTCTAGGCATCCCTCCCCCGCGCTCCCACTGCGCATGCGCGTCCCCCCCTCTCTCTCCTCTAATACGCTCCCCCCCCTACCTCCTCTAGGCATCCCTGCCCACAGCGTCCACACCCCCCACTGCGCATGCGCGTCCCCCCCCCCCTCTCTCTCCTCTCCTACGCTACCCCCCGTCTCTCGCCTCGCGACGCCGACGCAGGCAGCGTCTGCTAGAGAGTTTCTTGGTTGAAAAAACCGACTGCTCGCGCTGCACAACCGTTCACTGTCCATCCCGTATATATGGCAATGGATCTTGACCTCCAAGGTGGTGCCGGTGGGAGATTTCTCCTGTTCGTTGTTGAACAATAAAAATTCGCAGCGTGCGCGTTAACTAAAAGCCGACTGCGGGTCTCTGTGTCCAGTCGGAGTCTTCTGTCTCTCATTGCCCATTAGCAGCGATTGGCATGTTCCAGTAGGAAACACCGCTCCATCGCTGCGTGCTTTACGCATCTCCAGTTTTAAATGCGAATGCATTTCAAGTGCGTGAGGGCGCTCGCATCGCGGGAGCTCGGCGGAGCTATATATGAAAAAAAATTTAAAAAAATTAAAAAAAATAAAAACGGAAAAAGGAACAAAAAGAATAAAAAAAAAATAAATAAAGAAGAAAAAACAGAACAAAAGCAAAAAAAAAAAACAGGCGCTGCGCCGTGCTCCCGACCGGGCTGCAGAAATTAGGCGCCTTTTCCTTCTTCGAACCACAACCACCATATATAAATGGAGTGAAGCGCGCGCGAAATGCATTCGCATTTCCTCACGATTCCCCTTCGGGGAGGTGGGGGCATTTTTTTTTTTCACTGCATTTCCAAGCAGAGGAAGTTATTTTCACTGTATTTCCAAGCAGACGCGTGGCTGTGTGGTAGAAAACCTGCTTGCCACGCAGACCGCCCGGGTTCCATCCTCACTCGGACCCGAAAAATTTTATTATTTATTTTATCTGCATCTTTCTAGATTTTTCGGTCACAACCAACGACGCCGATGTCAACGCCGACACCAACGCCGATGCCGGAATTTCTGCGAAACGAGCTCTTTAACGCTATCGCGTTAATATACAGTTTGATCGGAGAAAATTACATCACCAACAACAAATAAGCGTGAAAAAAGATGTTAGGCCAGTCTCTTAGACGTTTTCTTGAGCAGTTCCAGTTACTGATGTATATCCGTCTTCTACGTTAGCGGAACGTGCTTAGCGTGCCTGGTCGAGCAACTGGGCAACGCGCAGCACAGCCGGACAGCTAGGTTCTACGGTGGCGAAATACAGCCTCGGAAACTGCACTGCTTTTGTGGTAGACATAACCGCATAAATAGCCCTCGATAAACTACGACGGTTGTTTTGTCTTACACAGCTCCACACGCAGGCATGAAACGCACACTTTTTTGTAACTTAGGTACCTTGCTTTGATGAACCTCAGAAGCATTGGTGGACCGGGAAATTTCCCTGTGATAGGTGGCACCGCGTTTACACCACCTTCATACGCCGCGTATGTGGGGCTTGTATCAGCGTCAATAACTACCGCACTTCACCATATATATCTACGTGCTACGGGTTTCGCGTTGTAGGATGGCTGAACGGACACACGCAAGTTTCTGACTCGTGTGGCTTCCAGAAGGAAGTGTAGACCAAATAATACCACTCGAGCGCCTGTGGCGTTCCTGTCATCTGGTTGACTGCGACACACCCTAGGGTCTATAGAATACACAGCGCTCAAGGAACACAAACACGTGAGGCGAGAACAAGGACGTGCGCTGACTGCGAACGGTTGGATTATTATGCTTTAACCAGCGCCTCCTTGCTGGCTTTAACCCATATAATCAGGGCGATAAAAAGAAGGAAGAGAAAAAAGGCAGGAACAGGAATTTTCCCTTTCTCCTTTTTATAGCTCTCTTCATATATGTCAACGTACAATATATCAACTATTGGCAGTCAGCGCCCGTCCTTGTTCTCGCCTCGTGTGTCTGTGTTCATTAAGCGCTGTGTACTCTAATAGAGCCATGCCAGCGCGCTCGCCTCAGCCCCGTTTTAAGTCACCTTAGGTCTCTTTCCCCAGCAAGGCATCTGCCCTGCGTCATACAGTGCGTTTTTCTCTAATACATTCGAAGTCACCAATGACGCTCGAGCTGACTTCCCCTCTTCTGGTGTTCTGGTTTACTTATCCTCATGCATAACTTTTCCGGCCTTGGAACTTTCGATGCCTCAAAAAAATTGCAGCTGGTTGCCCAAACCTTTTTTAAGAGAGTCTAACAAGACTTTTATTATGTTTTTGATCGGTGCTCGTTGTCATGCATCGTAACCATGTCCTTATACGAGTATTTGAAGACGCACAACTAGCTCGAATGTTTCACCTTTGTATCTCATGTTCAGGCGCTAAATTATAGGTGTTCGTACATTACATTACCAAAGGTTAAAACGTGGGCGTCTGCATATAGCACTTTTTTGTTCTTCCCAGAATGCATTTCACTCTCTCTATATCTCGTTTCACGAAATGTTTGCCAAAATGTAGCCACGATATTGATGTTTTGCGCTCATGAGTGCAGTGTGAGGGCCCGCGCCGCTTTCCTGGCCTGCAACGCGTAGGGCCACGATCCGAGGATCTTCTCTCCTGAAAACGGTCTGTTGCCTAGTCTGTTCAGCGCATAGCGTAGAATGTTGTGTTCGCTCTCAAAACGATCACAGAGACACAGTCGATCTTTTGTCGTTTCGCCACTGTAGCTCGAGTAACATGTGTTGTTGCCTGTCGTTCTTATGTGAAAAGAGTACGCCTCCCAGAAAGCCACTCCTAACTACGGGCGGCACAGTAAAGTTGCGTCATGGCGTTAGAGGTACAACTTAATTTCGAGAAAATGCAGCATAGAGATTACGCACTTCTGGTTCGCCCATTAATACATAAAAAAAGTCAGTTTCACCGCAAGGGTGAAGCAATGAATGCGATAGCAACAAATTGTAATGTTATACGAAGTGAGGCTGGCAGCTAACTATTTTGGATCGGATCTCACGCAACTCTAGAAAACGCTGGTTTAAGAGGATACGGCCGCTCCAGGGACACTCTGCACACCAAATTCTCTTCGCGTTGAGAGCGCAGCTCGTAGAAGGGTACACCGGCTGCCCGCTGTCGGCTGCCGAGATGGGGAGATAACGCGCGCGCCCGCGACGACCGTGGTCGTAAAATCGAAGGTCGCTCGAGGCACCCCCCTCCCTCCCGTCTTTTCACGCTCGCGAACGACGGGCGGGGCCGGTTGAATAGTTGGGAGGATCTTATCGCATGCGCCTCGGTGCGACGGGGAAGGGCCGGCTCGTTTGATCGCGGCTCGTTCACCGCTCCCACTCGCCCGCTATTACCCGCTGGTAGAACACAATGCGCAAGGGGTTCTTATCAATTTGGACTTCATACGCGACATGACGGCGACGGCGACGGCAACAGCAAAGGCGACGGCAAAAACCCGTCGAGACTGTACATATAATTGCTATCGCAATAATATCTCCACGAAAATTGCGCCATATTACCGTGCGACCTTCAATTTCTGAGTAACTGCCCTGCGCAGGCCACGCGGAAAAACGTCGGAAAGTTTCTGATTGTTTTAGTCTCTTTAGGTGAGACTGCGCGCATAACGCGAACAGTCGAATATATTCTGGTAATTACGCTGCCACCAGTGATAACGCGGCAATCTTCCATTCCACAAGTATAAATGCCGACGCGCCTTACCCGCTAATCTGTTTATCGACGACCTACGACTGTGTGCGCCGATAGCGTCGCTATCTGATTGTCATTCTTTTTCTGGGCACATATTCACTTATAGAAGACTTCAAATTTTTACCGGTCTTAAGAATTTGCTTTCTTCACCGTCACGTGCGAATATATACGACGTATTGGAATACTTACCTCTTTTTTCGGTGTAGAATATATCACAGTTGGAACCAGAGAAAGCCACGGTATCATTGACGACGATTGTCTTACCTGCAAAAAAAATTTAAATACATTCTTGGTTACTGATGATAATACCTTCTGACCGCCTAAGCGTTCTTGGGGCATTTTTTTTTCTAATCCTGTTGCAAGTACTCCTTTGGCATGCACCGTCATAGGACAAGAGTGGCCAATCCGGCAATCTATCGCGCTCAGAGTGCTATCACCTAATTCACATTTATTCTGTAGCGGCATGGACACGTCCTCACACTCCACGGCCCCCCCCAAAGCTCTGCGAAACGTCTCTGCTCGTTGCCAGACCGCAAGCTACCTTTATGTTCCTTTACTTCCTTTGCTTTACTAAGTCTGAAATATACGCTAAGCTGTCCTTTGAAAGAAACACTTCAGAGTACTCAATACAACACGGAATGTCGTATTCCTACTCGATGTGGTGCATTCGATCTTTTAAAGATTTGAAGGACAGGGTACGTCAATACATAAAGATGTGATGATTAATGAAACACTGTGGAATTCTCGCCAGCTTTGCAAAAAGTCAAAAGTAATATCATATTTTTTCTAAAAAAAAGGCGCACCCCTCCTTCTAATATCGTTGGGAAGACTAAGGTATTTAGGTATTGTAAACTATATTAGAAGAGCACAAACAATGAATCGTGCAGCACGCAGGAGTGATATAACTCATTACCACAAATGCAAGGCCTGAAATTACAGTGAAATATTTGGTAATGGAGCTCGAGGCTTCGTTCCAGTTTCCCTCATACCTCTGAAACTACAAAGCGCACAAGAAATAATCAGATAGTGCCCCTATCGAGCGAATAGGCAAAGCGTAGACGTTAGCAGCGGCACGTGGAATTCCACCCTCGCTCTTGCAGCTAGACGACTAGCAGTCCAATTATCTTTTATGGCAAATCATATTCGCTTCGTATTTGCGCTACAAAGTGCACTCTGCACCTTCATCTAATATTTGTAGCACTCGTCCACAATATTACGTAAAAGAGGAGACACAACTGATTTAGAGGTGCACTAAAGAACAATATTAATGCACTATATTTTCTAGAGTTCAGCGATCACAGGGTGAAAATAGGGCCTACCTGTAGTTGTCACCTTATGCATGATACCATTTTTAGTGTTTGTGTAACCATACGTACTAATGGGCGTCACAGTCTCCTCAGACGTTTTCCTGAAAAGATATAACGTAGTTGTGCGGATGACACATCACTGCAAAAGCCAGCAATGCACATTACACTGGGTGTGTTCAGATAAGAACGTCGGCGCATGTCCGCCGACCCCCTTTAATTTCGCCGAAAAAAATATATCTTGTTTTCCGAGTCCCCAGGACCACAAAAACACTTTTGGTTTCGCGAGAAAAAATTTCACGTTATTTAAAAAAAATTCGCAAGTCTCCACTGAGCCGCCACCGCCTGTTTCGAATTTCGCGAAAATGGGATTTCTATGAGACGCTACAAAAACACTATTGTAGCTGTAGGTCTGAAACATTTTCGCCACATACTACGGATAGTTGGTGTTGACAAAAAATTACTTTGCAGTTTTGATGTTGTTCTGTTAAGGGAAAAAATCGCGAAATCGGCACAAAGCTCAATAATGCTCACATTTAAGATTTTTTTCGTCCGTAAGTATAAACGCCAGACTTCCCAAAGTTTTTAAAAACATTGCCATATGTTTGGTGAACGAGTGTGTGGAACGAAATACCTGAGAGTGGCTTCAAACGTTAACCAGAAATGTTCAACTGAGGACATGTCTCTGAAAATGCAATATTTTGAAGATCATTTAAGAAAAACACCACCTTCGATTTTCTTTAAACTCTTCGGAATTGAAGCCAAGAACGTGTTCTAACTTAATCTGTAAAAATATGTTGCATTATTTTTGTGAGGTCGGAACTACGAAGCACGAAAAGCGGCCGAATTGACGTATACTGAGTAAACACAACATTGAGCGAGCATGGAGCAATAGTTGCCATTATCGTTATTTTTAGGCCGCGAATGTCTTCTGTGGATTGACGGAATCTCAGAAATAAAACAGGAACAGTTGGTTTTGAAGAGTAGATTATTACTACATTTTTTTACGCAAATCACAAAAACTTCTACACGGGTCCCAGCCACGGAGCATGCCGCAATAATGAGTCGCACTCTTCGCAGGAATCGCTTTCAAAATTTTCCGCGAATGTGAGCCTGCGTATGCCTCATAAAGGAGGTGGCTGGAGAGGATCCATCACTGGATATTTATCGCTTCCCGTGGCACGTCGGTAATGTGATAACGCAGACGGTGCTTGTCGGAACAAGCGGCGCTTCTGCGGCCCGACCGCGCTCGCCCGCTCCCGAAAAAAAAGAAGAAAGAACATAAACAAGAAACAGCTCAACTCGCTTAAGAAAGGTCGAAGTAAAAAGAAAACGTCGGCTTTCACTTCCGTTCGTCGTCGACAACCCGGCAGTCCTCTGCTGGTGAACGAACGTGAGTACGCGTGCGCGTATTACACTCCCCTGATATTGATGGCCACGTTGTGGAGCTCAAAGCGTTCGTTTTGCGCTGACTGCCGAAAGAGACATACGAAGAATATCGCCTACAAGCGGGACTTTCGATCTGTGAAAGATTTGAATGTCGCCTTACTAAGGAAGCGCATGCCAGAAAGAGCCTCGTCCATCAGAGAAACCGACATTTTGTGCCCGAGCTGTTTCAACCGCTTCAAACAGATCGCCGTAGAGTCTCCAGATGCATCTCAGTCTGACGAAAATTTTGTTTCCGAACAGATTGCTGTCGAAGAGCTAAAACACACTCGTTAAGACAACCGACGTGAGACCCCTGAAAATTCTAGCGAAAGTGTAAGCACATTGCCGAGTGTCTTAAGCCAAGCGTAAGAAAGCGGAGATAGAGGGCGCTATCTCCAGGACAATTTCTGCTGTCCTTACAATAGCATACGCCACTACAGAGGAACCTGGTCCTTCAGCGGAAACCTGCAACACGTGTTGCGAGTGGTTCCGCAACCTAAAGCACACGTTCGATAACCGGGAATCATACCATGAACGCTGCCACCTCCTGACATTGCTACCTGTGAACCTTTCTCATCAACACATTCAAGAAATGATTCCATCCGCAACTCGGGACCTCATTCGGAAATCCTGAAAATAGAGAGACACCCGTGGGGTGTGGTCAAATCCGGACCTCTATACCAGATCGAAGCTGAAGCCAGAAAACACAGGCAGCAACGAAATACTATACTGATGATGAGCTCAACTCCACCCAACAAAGCCCGAACAAGAAAGATTTCATTGCAATTAGCGGCTCACCCTGACGCAGGGATCGAGCTCATGAAGTTCTCCTCCTTGGGGCCGAAATGGGTTGCGTGCACGAGGTTGCTTCACCAGGAGCAAGAAACACACAACTGCTTCAGTGACGTTTGTGACTGTGTAACTTGTCTGACTATGACTTGTGACTATGACTCCCTGCGTATACAACAGGGGTAAAAAATTGGGGGACCCTTAAGCTTCGCCTTTAAGAGTTGAACGCGATAGCGATATCCTGTCCCTAGTGGGTACTTCAATCACTTAGTGCATACTATGTAATGAGCAGCATGCCTTAAACCACGAGCAATTATGCGCGTGAAATGTTTTCGAACTTGCTATGTACCCACTACGGGGTCTTAAGGGAGTACGCGCAGGTACGTGTGTGCCTTTTGTAATGGGTGGCTCGCTTTAAACCACGATGTCGTCGTGATATTCACATGTTCTGACGCCCGATGGCAATGTACTCTTGTACCATACAATATTACTCGATATTACATGTTGTATTGGGACGCCTGTATACAGGACGCGTGTTTGTAAAGCTTGAAAGCTGTTTTCACTGCATTTCCAAGCAGAGTAAGTTATTTTTGCTGTGTTTCCAAGCTCACGCTTGGCTGTGTGGTAGAACACCTGCTTGCCATGCAGACAGCTTGGGTTCGAGCCTCATTCGGACGCGGAAGTTTTTATTATTTATTTTAATTGCATCTGTGCATTTCTAAGCAGAGGAAGTTATTTTGGCTGTATTTCCAAGCAGACGCATGGCTGTGTGGTAGAACATTTGCATGCCACGTAGACGGCCTGGGTTCGATCCTCACTCGGACCCGGAAATTTTTATTATTTATTTATTTGCATCTTTCTCGATTTTTCGGTCACGGACAAGATGATAATTTTGGCTCACAACCAACGACACCGACGCCGATGCCGGAATTTCTGCGAAACGAGCTCTTTAACGCTATCGCGTTAATAAACATTTCCTTCCGAGAGCTCGATTTGTCTACATTTCTAGAAATCTTGCGGATAGTCCTTACGCCAGGACCAAAACTGCGACGCGTGCAAGCACGCAAATGAACAAATTTGCACTTTAAGGCAGCTCTTTGGTTTTATCTGTCAAGCTTTTGTCCCTAGAGCAGAACAAAGGACATTCGCGACCTAAAAATAACGATAATGGCAACTATTGCTCCATGCTCGCTCAATGTTGTGTTTACTCAGTATACGTCAACATGGCCACTTTTCGTGCTTCGTAGTTCCGACCTCACAAAAATACAACAATGATTTACACTTAGCGCATTCAACAAAGCACCTTCCTTACTTATGTTAGTGAACTATACCTAATGGACATTTAGCAGAGCCCTTTTATGGCACCTCGATAGGATGGCAGGTGGATTATAATGTCGGGCAAGTGTGCGCATTGTTCTGAGTCTGTGTGCTAATTCATTCTTTAGGATATGGCAGACGGTCTAAAGTAATTCAGTCATTGCTAATCGAGATGGTTATGAAGCAGATGTAGGGCATTATGTATGTAGACATAGTTATACCTTTGGGGAATTGAAGTGGTTCTTATTGGCCTTCAGCCTATGCAAAAACAATATCCTCGAACATGAAACGTTTGACGTATCAGAAGCTCGTACAGTAAATGGTACAAACATCCTCTATTCCTATTTTCACTTCTACTAGAGCGCAATTAAATGTACGCGTTGATAACATTCATGTACATCCTAAGTATAGCGCCAAGGAGGGCGTCAGGTCCCTTGTTACAGAAGCTATATCGCGAGAGAAACGCGACGTTGGTGATACTTATACAAAGTTGTTAAAGTAACGTTTAAAATGTGCGCAATGATTAAGAATAGTGCCTGCAAGAAACTGCCACCCTTTATGATTCTCTAAGTGTTGTCACCAATTATATGATGCTGAGAACATCCCCGCGATGTCTGTAGAGGAAGCTCTTGGCTCAACACTGAAATTGGTCACACCACCCGCACAAGAAGTGCGTGCTCCTGTGCATATTTGGTAGACAGTTTACTAGCTCGGTCAAAATATACCTGCGAAAATCACGTTGGAATGTTTAGCCAATGAAAGGTTAGTCTGCGATTTTATGGGACACAAACACAATATGAAAACGAGGGACGTCGTAGTAGACTACGGATTAATCATGCGTAGCTGTGATTCTTTTGCGGCAATCAGCTCTAAATAAACGAGCTTCCTACCTATTAGAAAACCCAGTGGCTCTGTCCCAGAGTCACACATGACTATTGGATTAGTGAGGCGCTGTGCGCATGGACAGTGGCAAACTGTACGCAGCACATTGGACGCTGCTTGGCAGCACGCTGGGCACGCTGCTTGGCAGCAGGCTGGGCAATCGAGATTTTCAATAGCTTTAGAGAAGTCTGATGTTGCGCATATCACAATTATTAAAATAGCGACGAGTAGTGCGGCAAAATACACGTAACGAAATGAAGCACTGGGAGGAATCCGAATCCACGACCCCGACAGGCATGATTCCCCGACGGACATGTTATCGCAACTCCACTTTGGAAGCGACAGACGCTCTCTCTTCCTTGATGTAACAACTGATTTTGGTGTCCCACTGTTCATTTCTATGCTTAGAAGCACATGCGACAACCAAACAAAAAAGTAGCTCATTTGTTGGTTGTTTTTTTTTTTTGGTTTTGCTTGCTGCCGAGGATCAGAACGTCCATCTGGCACGTCTTGCATAAAAAAAAAAAAAAAAAAAAAACATTGGCGTGAGAGAAGGTGCGTGTGCCATTCACAGTGACGCACTATGTAATTAGTCATTTCTAGGTGCCGTAGTCGTGAACTGCCTATTGAATAATCGCGTGTTTGTCACCTGGTTGAATGTATTGTGTGTCGTTCTTGTTTACGTTCAGCCCAGTGCCTCTCAGTGCGCTGAAAGGCATGGAGGCCCAGGAAGCGCCGTTTTTTTTTTTCGATATGGCTAGTGTTTTAAATCGGTCAAAATGCTGCCGTTGCGGTTGGTAATCGCAGCCACGTACTCGTGGATTTGTTTGCCGGCAAATGTCAAGCGAAGGCGCCACAACTTGGCGGGGATATGCGATTTAAGATACATATGGTGTCATAATTTGAAGTACATCAGGCGTGACTTTCGACCAGGTCTTTTCGTGCATACTCACGCAATAATCGTGACACTTAAGCAGTCTCATAGTTATACGCGAAAATAATTATGTCATTTCTCACACGAGTACAGTATACTTGCTCGTCATTTGCTATGCTTCAATCATCCAGCTCAAAGTCAAGGAGTCGGCGTGCAGTCTTGGAACGACCTGAAGCCGTTCATTCCTGGCAGTCTCATTTGGTTGAAATTGCGGACTGAAAATTCAGTTAATCTTAAGAGTAGGCAGAAGTAGCACAGCAACAAAAAACGTTGTTACTATTTGCTAAGCTCCACCTAATTGTAGATCAAGACTACGCTATCCTGCTCAATAAATACTTCTTTAAAATATGCGGCCGACTTATCAACACATTGTTCCCAAAAACATTCCCTTTTCGCCATCTTGGGGCATGATATCTGGAGAAAAAAAACTGCGTGTTTTTCTATTAGAAGACTACTATTTGAATACATTTATTAAAATTTGTCCTCCTTTCTCACATTCTAGAAACATCATTTACACCGTTCAATGGGTTGTGCTACATGCGTATTTAGGCATTTGATATTGGTGGTTAAGCATGAGTGTTTAGGCTAAGATAAATGTAGCCTTTAATTCTCATTACGGAAGAATAGGGTTGGTTGCTTACGGCAGTATGATTATTATTTAAGTATCATTATTATTTAATGTATACGTGGCTGCGCGTTGTTTTGCTGTTACTTAGAGCAAATAAGTAATATAAAACCTGCATATCCACACAGTAAGGGGCCACTTTCTAGAACAAAGAGCGAGTATTACTATTCACTTTTAAGTTCTCTTGTCTTATGTTCAAACTTGCTGTCCAATTTTTCTTTACAAATTGAAATGTACCCTTAAGAAGTATAATTCTGTTCCCCGGTCTCAAATTGTGACTTTTTGGATGAAATAGTCATGTTAGTATCGTTACAATTATTCATAATTAGAGCACCCCGCAACATGTAATAACATGGCGTATTTGTTGAGCGCTTGTGCTCGCTTATTAAGGTAATCTTATAACATACACACAGATACGGAATCACTGATTCGGAACGCAATAACTATAGATCCACAAAAGTAACTGAGGTTATGTCACCTTGCTTGAGTGGTTATCACGCATTTACTTGAAAACAACATAACGAACCTATTGGGTTTCTGCAATGTCCTTCGCTGCAATATTTCAAATTATAAATGATGATGTACTCACAGGTCTTTCATTTTATTATCGCTATACTTGATTTCCGCTTCAATGCTACCTTCTTCCGCAGACGGGCCAGTTGCCTTTACACTGACACACCTAAAATCTTCGCCCCAAATGTCATCTTGGTTATACGTCGATGTGAAAAGGTAGTATCTCGAATTTTCGTCTATGTTCTGAAACAAATTAAACCGACAATAACATCAGCTTAATCGTCTTCGTTAATTCCAAGATTCAGTAGTTGCTTTTCATTGCAGTACATGGCCCTAACTAAGTAGCATATAACGGTTGCAGTGGATAAAAAAGGTGCCATTTCAGTGCGAGAGGATGTTTAGAAAAAATCCGGCAGATTCCACGCACTGAGGGAATCTATGTAATGCGAAGCAGCCAGAATTAGCAAATCATGCTTTACATAACTTGCATGTCATGTTTTACATGTTACGATCTGTCATTTGTGTTGGTCGTACAGTCACGTCGCGATATACCAATTTTGGTGTACGCCAAGCTAGCGAACTGGACGTAAGCGCACCATGAGCGTGGCATGTATATGTCAATGTAGATGATATGCATGCCAAGATTTTCATGTTACTACCTGCCAGTTATGTTCGTTTTTCAGTCATGTCACTCAATACCAAATTTGGTGTATATCAAGCAAACGAAACAGCCGCGAGCACGTCATGAGCGTGGACTGCAAGTCATGTCGCTCATGACATGTCGTGATTTCCATATTACCACTTGTCATTTATGTTCGTCATACAGTCATGTCACTCAATACCAAATTTGGTGTATCTCAAGCTAACGAAACGGCCGCGAGCGCGCCATGATCGTGGCATGTAAATCATACTTTTCATGACAAGTTATTCATGATTTTCATTTATGTTCTTCATAGACATTTATGTCTATGAAGAACCAGACATTTATGTTCTTCATAGAGTCATGTTATGCCATACCAAATTTGGTATAAATCCCATTAACGATACGGCCAGGAGAGCACAATGTCGTAGGCGGCTAGATAAATAGATAGCTAGATAGATACGCTCAAAGTCGCCGAAGTTCGCTAAGAAATGCTTCGCATTTATTAAAAGATACAGTATCGTTTTACATGGTGGCCCAACCGTTTTCACTAAACCTGTTTGGGCGGCGAAGCGCGAGAGAGGGACAGGATGCAACATGATGAACACGTTTTTATATATATATATATATATATATATATATATATATATATATATATATATATATATATATATATATATATATATATGGGTTGTAACACAACGGAGGCGTTGTCAACAAGGATAAAATATTTATTTAGTTCCCAACAGTTTCGGGAGGGGACCTCCCTCGGTCAGGGGTTGAGTTAAACTATCGTCTCTAGCGGCGCCCATCGAACTATTATTCTCATATATATATATATATGTATATATATATATATATTGATGTGGCAGCTATTTTTAGCCTATGGTTAAAAAAATTCAATATTCGAGGCAGGCGGCTGAACTCAGTTCTCAGTTGCATATTGCTGACAGCCACCTTGCACACTACAGCATACTTTTGATTTTGTAATTAATCAATTTGTTATTTAGACTTATTTAATGAAATTGCTAAATATTGACTTTAGGCAAGAAATAGGACTTCAAATGTTCCAGACCGTCTACAGAAACGCCCATTGCATTATTTGCGATAAAGTGTCAGGTACACTATGTTTTCCAAGCTGCGAGGAAAGACCGCGAAATACGAAAAAAAAAATTGGCAGATCCCACGCACGATGGGAATCGTTGTCATTAGAAGCATGCGGAGGGCAGGTGTCATTTTTTTGTTGAGCGAAACGTTACGAAATGACGCTGAACATATCTACAAATGTTATACGCACAGATATGTATGTTGAACAGTCGGATATGTTTATAACCAGTTGTTTACAGTTGCGCAACGATGCCAAAAGGAACATGGGTATTACCAAAACCATAAGCGGTAGGCTGATGTATAGCGCTTGTGCTTGCGAGGATGGTAGCCCTGGCTTGTACTACGTAGACCAACTTCAGAGGATGACGCTTAAGCATACAATTAACGTTAACCCGACGTGACGGCTGTATCATAGTAGTGCATATGTAATTAAACATTAAAATCAGCGCAACCGACAGGGAGGGGACAGATGAGAGGAGACAGAGCGCTGACTTGAATTCTATTCCCCTCCTGTCGGTTGCGCTGATTTGAATTCTTAATGATATTTTACCTAACGCACCCAATCCCACAGTCTTCTTTCGGGATTGGTTGACCTTTCCAGATGGTGTTGATGTAATCTAGGAGGTGCATGTATGCCGAATCAGGAAGATTAGCAAGTAGTTTTACCATGGTTTTGTCTCGGCCTGGTGCCGTACCCCTTTTCATCTCAGCAAGTGCCGCTTTGAGCTCGTAGAGCTCAAAGAGAGCGTCCAGTTCGGTGTTCGGTTTGCCTGTGTAATTATATTCAGGCCCTTGCGGATCGCGGATGCGGTCCTTTCACCGCTGCTTTTTAACGTCGCCTTGATGTACCTTCCGAGGGAGCTGGCTCGGATCTCAGGCATCCAACATGCGTTGTATGCCGATGATATTTCAATATGGAGCACACAGGGCAACCTGGGAGAAATTGAGGCCTGTCTCCAACAGGGTGCCTCCACTGTCGAGTCCTGTGCGTCAGCGTGTGGGCTCCAGTGCGCCCCCACTAAATCCGAATTTGTTCATATCAAAGCCAACCTAAAAGACAATACACGCATCTGCCTGACCCTCTCAGGGGCACCCATTCGCGAGGCAGACGAAATCAGAATCCTCGGTTTGTACAATCACAGTCGCCTCAAGATTGACACAACCATCGCCACACTAAAAAAAATTCCCCATCTCCCGCTAAAGGGAACCATGTGTGGATGCGAAGCAGCGGGGAGATAATTAGCTTGAGCGGGAGGAACGTCGCCGCTCTGATTTCACGGCAGTGGTCCGGGCGCTCATCGCGGTGCTGCACAGGAGAGAGAATGAGGCGCGCGCGCTCCGTCATTTTCATACCGCGGAACTACCGTGGCGCCCCCAGCGGAGTATGCAGCTGTCACATCACCTGTCGTGCGCGGCGCTCCGTAGATGATTCCTAGAGGAAAGGACGGGGGGGGGACCGTAGGAGAGAGAGGGGAAGGGAACGCGCATGCACTGTGGGGCGCGAGAGCCACTCCGTAGAGTAGATGATTCTTAGAGGAGAGAGGGGGGGGAGAGGACGCGCATGCGCTGTGGGACGTGGACGCCGCTCCGTAGTGTAGATGATTCCTAGAGTAGAGGAAGGGGGGGGGTGAGCGTAGGAGAGCATAGGGGAGGGGACGCGCATGCGCTGTGGGGGGGTGTGGGACGCTCCGTAGAGTAGAGGATTCCTAGAGGAGAGAAAGGGGGTGAGCGTAGGAGAGAGAGGGGGGAGGGGACGCGCATGCGCTGTGGTGGTGTGGGACGCGGGAAGGATTAAGCCCCCACCAAACACATGCAAGCAAGATTAAGGAATGGGGTCAACCTCGGCGACAGACACCACCTGCCGAGCCATTGCTAAGCAGCCTCTCTGTGCTCTCGGCCATGACTCAAGGAATGGGGTCAACCTGGGCGACAGACACCACCTGCCTAGCCATTGCTAAGCAGCCTCTCGGTGCTCTCGGCCATGACTCTGATGACTGTTTTAGGGTTGACGGCCTTCGTATTCCTAGTGTTCTGGTTCGCATAATGGGTGCTTCCCTACTTCATGAAAGTGGCCGGACGCGGGACGGGGGACGCGGGACGCGGGACGCCGGACGGACATAGCCCCGAGCATAAGATGCTTCGCATCTAAAAGACCGGTGAAGTAGTGAGACGGATGATTCACCGCGTCTCGAATAAGCGCGGAGGACTGCGAGGTAGGGATGAGCTTCGGCTCTCCCAGGCCTTCGTCACCAGCAGAGTCCTCTACTCCGTTCCCTATCTCCGGCTTACGAAACAGGATGCCGAGCGCATAGACGCAATAATACGGAAGGCCACCAAACGGGCTCAGGGTCTCCCAATCACAACATCCAATGCGCATTTGACCGCACTTGGCGTGATCAACTCGCTGCAGGAGCTCTCGGAAGCCCATCTAGTAAACCACTCGATTTGCGCAGACGCCTTTAGGTCGGCGCCCTCTCGCTCGCCTCTACATACAACACGACATTGAAACAGAGGACACGCTCAGGGTACCGGAGCTTTGGAGGCACAAACTTTTCGTACAGCATCTACCGAAAAAAATGGACTCGGAGCTGCACCAGGGAAGACGGGAAGCGCGCGTTCGGGCGCTAGAAACACGGTACGGTAGTAACACAGGGGTTTACTACGTGGACGTCGCCGGACCTGGACCGACGGGATACTATACGGCAGCAGTATTGCACTAGGAAACGCAGGTGGATGGTCTTTCCTTTAAGGCTCGCAACTCAACACAGGCGGAGGAGGTCGCTATAGCGTTAGCTCTCTCGCACCGTGCTTCTAAAGTTATCATCACCGATTCTCGCAAAGCTTGCTCCCGCTACTTGGCAGGGGAAATTTCACCCCTTGCCTACGAAATTTTGCGTGCGAGCACGAGGTTCGCCGAACCCACCCCAAAACGCGTGGTATGGACCTCAGGTCATCAGGGACTTCGAGGGAACGAGGCCGCAGACGCGGCTGCCCGAGCGCTCATTCCCCGGGTACCTCATTTGAGCCCTATGGACTGGACCCCGCAACCACCGCTGCTAAGGTACAAGGAAATCGTCCAGTACTATCGGTCCCAGCATTGCCGGTATCCACCCCCCGCCAAGGGTCTGGATAAAGTGGGAGAAAGAACTCTACGCCGGCTACAAACAAACACATTGCTATGCCCGGCCATACTGCAATATTTTGAGCCCACAGTCACCGGCAGGTGCAAGCACTGTGGGCAGACAGCCGATGTCTTATATATGGTATGGGCCTGCCAGCTGAACACAGCCATTTCTCCCCTCCCCATCCCTACGCGAGAGGACTGGGAGGCGACGCTGCTTAGCTGCTCCGACCTCAGGGCCGAACAGGCCCTGATTGCGCGAGTAAAAGCAGCGGTATTGTCCAATGACGTCCCGGACTGAGGATGTCACCTAGTCTGTAGGGCCCTTTCGGGGGCTCATACGCTTTCTTTTATAATAAAGTTTTTCACCACCACCACCACAGTCTTCTAAGGCGTATGTAATGTTTATAAAATTAGACAGGCAGCACTGCAACCTCAATTGACGTTTCACCAACATTACGCCTGCATACCGTCTTTTTCCAAAGCAGTTCCGAGACTTGGCATGGCTCTGTGGTAGAATACTTTATTACCATGCAGCATGCTTAGGTCTGACCCCTGCTGGTAGCATAACATTTATTCTTTGCATTCATCGGGCAAACGCTGCCGATGTCGGTTTCTCCTAATGCTCTCTAACTTAGATTACGAATGTCTGTACTCGCCGTTCCTCGTTAGATATAAACTGTGAAAAACCTATGGCTCATAGCGGCATAGAAAAACGGTTGGAGAATACGTATTGGCGAAAATCAGAGAACACGGCCCGTGGTATACGGGTATGTGCCGCACGTGTCTGGAGGAAAGGGTTTGACGACGTACGCGACAGGACTTTCTCGTTATTCATGTCATGACCAGCGAGTCTCGCCCCCGTATTCTTAAACAAGCCTCGACTCGAATTTCGTCCTGCACTTGACCGAGTGGAGCTCAGCGCCGCTGCTCCACTGAAAATGACGCAGCGCTTCTCAATAATCGCTGCAGATTATCGCTGATATGCAGTGACTTTTTATGCCTAGAGACGGCGCTCTCACTGACCTTCTCAAGTCAAGGTGGAGCGTTGAGTAAAGAGACGTTGTAGAATACAGGGGATATTCCTCAAGCCCTCTTAACCTCTCTTACTAATTTTGGTCTATCCCAAGGTAAGGAGGTGATCAGGAGAGCACCCAGACCTAGGCTGCTTGATAGATAGATAGATAGATAGATAGATAGATAGATAGATAGATAGATAGATAGATAGATAGATAGATAGATAGATAGATAGATAGATAGATAGATAGATAGATAGATAGATAGATAGATAGATAGATAGATAGATAGATAGATAGATAGATAGATAGATAGATAGATAGATAGATAGATAGATAGATAGATAGATAGATAGAAACGCTCGAAGTGCCTGCAGTACGCAAAGAAATGCTTCGCTTTTAAAAAACGCGTGACTAGCATAGAGAAATATACTTCAGTAAAAGAGTGCCACTCGAGCCTTTTAGCGGCCGAGCAAACAAGGGTCTGAAGAACCGCTAGATGGCATACATAAGCTCGCTTCCATTCGTTAGCCAGCATATCTAATAGCCACCTCAGAAGGATCGCCGAAACGCAAGTTTGGCATTAAATGTTTTCAAAGGAAAAACATTAGTGATGTGCACACTCCTCCAGTCGTCTCTACATCGTGTCCTACAGAGGATGTTTAATGAGCTACCACAAAAATCAGTAAGTCTGTATAGAAAGTGTCGTCTTTCTAAATTTATTTTGCACCGTGAATACAACACATTCATAAGGTTTAGATGTACACGTATTCACGTAGATAAAGCGCGGGTGCGTAGGCTAGTGGTAAAGACACTCGCCTTCGAAGCATGAATGCTCTGGTTCGAATCCCAGCGTCGGAAAGGAAGTTTTGTTGTTTTATTTATTTATGCTGAAGACATTACCGGTCTGACCTGCAGTTCGTGGCGCTGAAAGCAGTGCAGTAGCTCGGCCGCAGGGCCCTACGGGAGTGTCCGCTCTTTACGAAAGTATGTTTCTCTATGTGACTAGCGCATTCGAACAGCGCGAACTTGCTGCTCTCAGCCGTGGTTTGAGCGAACGAACTCAGATGCGCTCACGACTCGCCTGCACCGTGCAGAGGCGTAGGCCGATCAGCTCGTGGTGGTTTCTCGGCCCGCGCTCGCCTTAGGTTGCCCCTTCACGCCCTTCAAGTGGCTGGTCACGGGCCAAGAAACCACTGTGAATTTATCGGCCTACCGCTGCAGTGGAGCCGGCGGGTGGGCACCCGATTCTGTTCGCTCGAACCACGGCTGAGAGCAGCACGTTCGTGGCGTGAGAATGCGCTTGTCACGGTGTTTTTTTTTCAACACGAAAGTGTTTGATGCCGGGGTCCACCACGGCTCCTCTGACGTATTTCCGTCACGGATATGACGTTGGAAAATATAAACATATTGAAATTTAAAGGAAAACTAGAAGCAAGATTTCTGTCGCCGGGCGTCGAACCTACGACCTCTCGCTCATCCTACGATGTCATACTAGGATGGGATTTCCTTTCTACCCATCAGGCCCTCGTCGACTGCGCTCGTGCTGAACTGACATTGACGACTCCGTGCCCTGACCTCGACGACCGCAGTGCGCCAAAAGTGTTTGCCGCAGCCGACGTCCACATTGCGCCTTTGTCCGCCGTTCTAGTGCCTGTGTTTTCGCCTGCTGCCACTAACTCGACTCTACTCTTTCAACCATATAGAGCTAGTGCGCGCCACCGAAACTTCCTCCTCCCGTTTGCCATCATCGACTTTTCCAATGGTTCCGCGGCACTTTACGCGTGCAACGTCTCTGCTTGTCCGTATATCCTACTACGTGGCGAGTGTCTGGGGGGCCCTCGAGACCTTGGATTGCGTTTTCGAAGACCCAATGCTTCCAGACAAGCCATCACTACCGACTTGTGCCATTACACCTGCAACTGACACCGAAGTTCCTATGGACGTATTCCGCAAATCTATCGACTCTCACCTCACGCCTGGGCAGCAGGAACAGCTGGTCAAGCTCCTCCAGCAAAGCAAGCGAGCCCTTAACAAAGCAAGCGAGCCCTTAAGTTTACAATTCCTTCCTTCATTCATAACGAGGGTCTCGTTCTGGCAGACTTGATGCCTTCAGGTGGTATGCGAGGGATTATTAGTCAGCTGCCAGCTCGTAATAAGATCACGTGCTACGTGACGCCTACAGGGATAAAGAGTGTTCCACACTCACCGTAATGGCGACAGGCGGCGCTGACTGACGCTCCCACGTTTAAATGCACATATATACCCTATAAAGTGGACGGGGGGATGACCGCCACCGTGGCTCAGTGGTAGAGCATCGGACGCGTTATTCGAAGGTCGCAGGTTCGGATCCTGCCGGTGGCAAGTTATCTTTTCGTCCACTTTTCTTTCTTCACATTTACATTACAGTTAATTCTAATAACCTCCCCTATACTTTCCTTGGAATCATTGCGTGTTAGTTCTCATTAATAATGTGTTTAACAAAGCAGGCGAGCCCTTAAGTTTACAATTCCTTCCTATATATATATATATATATATATATATATATATATGTGTGTATTGGTATGCGATATTTGATTTTGTGATTTGGCGTCTTCTGATTGCACGCAATGGACGCTAAACATATGGTTGATCTCAGGCAGCATAAGAGCGGCACAACTGCACCACTCCTATACATAGCTGTAGAGGCAAAAATCGCGCTAATCTCTTCGTAAACATTTACCTCAAGAAAGAAATTAACTGTCAAATAACGCTATTTTGCGTTTGTCTGTTTATTGATCTCTATACTTTACATGATTATATCGCAAGGAGATAGACGCTTGGAAGTATTTTAGCGTTTTACGATACCATGGAACATGTTATTCTTGTGCGACAAAAATCGCAATCTCCTAGTCACTTCCGCCGCAACTATGGGAACTGGTTTTGGAACTACCGCCACTTTGAGAACCTAACGCGCGCGAGGCGTTGCAAAGCCTCTCTTTCAAGGCAGTATACGCGCGGGGGGGTCCCGATGTAATGGCGTGCCGCCCACAAAAAGATTTAGGGACCGCGACTATTGTGGGCAGAGGCCCACAACACTGCCTCTGCGATTATACTGCCAGAGGCGACATGCGCTTTACCTCATGGACCATTCTATGCTTCACGGGAAACCATAAAAAAAAAACATTAATCACCCCTCCCTTCCACCCTTGGTAACACTCCTCAGCTCAATAGCGACAAAAAAGAAAAAGAAAACGATACTCGTGTCTTGCATAGAATTCCTATAAAAGTAATACATCGTGAAAGTATTTCATTACTGAGATACAGATATATTTTTAAAAGGTATCTCAATCTAGAAATGTAGAAAAATATTTCTGAAATACTATCGCGATACAAGATTGCCGCGATACTGCCCAGCCTCGGCTAAAAGTTCCGTGGCATTACTTTTTCTAATGCTTGCAACATATAAAACAGCCAGTTCTTCATCGAATCACCAGACGCCTTAGTTATAGCAGAGTCATTCAATGCTTCTTATGGTCAGGAAACTGAGCCGTCACGCTAAGGGCGAGCTTCATACGCTGCTCGAAAATGCCACAACGCGGCGCCGCTGCGCCACTGAGGCGATCGTCCGCGCCCTCCGCGCATTACCCTGCTCGCGCAGAGCGAGACAAGCTGCTGGATACAACGCGCTGAAGCTAGCGGAAACATTCTTTCAGGACGAGGATGCCTAACACGTTTTGGGTGCTGGGGTGCCGTTCGGGCTACAAAGGGAACCAAAAGGATGTCGGAGTTCTCTTTACCATTAGACAAGCAGCAGCGCGAGAATTGGAAGCGGGCCATACCACGCGCGAAAGTGGAGATTTTAACTTTGAGTCGAAGTATACACGTGTGTCAGCGAACCATTTCGACGCATCGGACATTGTCACCGCATATGATCAAAGGCGTATCCATGTCTTTGGAACGCGACAAGCCAACGCTGTAATCTGACGCCGTTTCAAGGATTTTTGAAGGACTTCCTTCGTATCTCACGAAACTCAAAGCCCGGTCCCGCTCATCGACGATGCGACCACCATGCGAACGGCCACGTGAGTCACAAATTAACAGATGCGAGTTAGGGGGTGCACTTTATATGGAGCAGGTGGTGGTAAAAAACCAAACAATTAAAGGCAATCCGGCACCTAAATCCATATTCCACGTGTGCATATTCAGTATTCATGTTGCTTAAATAACTTAGTGGTAATTTGATGCGCTGGTGCTCTGTGCATGTGGTTTGTGTACCAAAATTAGTATATGATCGTGCTAGTATTTCGTTTTACAGCGAAAGCTGTTATGAGATCACAACAAGGGTCGTTTCTGCGCCGTAGTTGTCCGCCGCCGCCGCCGGTGTCCGTAACCAATATCGCACGAAATAAGAAAAAAAACTAAATAAGAAAACTCCTGTGAAAGAATGGGAATCGAACCCGGGTCCTCTGGGTGGCAGCCCAGCACTCTACCGCTGAGCTACGCCACTGCTTGAAACTGCGGTGCAAACTGACCCTACGCAGGCTACATATCGGGTAAGGAATCACGTTAACGTGTGTTGTAAAGCGTTTTCGAGCAGTAAAGTAAGAACCAGGCGTCACACAATGCGAATTGCGTAACGAGTGGGTCGTTCAATGCTCCAACCCATTACAAAAGCCTGAGGCATAATTCTTCATCGTCGTCAGCCACAGCATCAACAAAGAAAGTGCACATAATTTGTTACAAAAGTGTAGCGGGCACCGCCCTTTTCTGAAGAATGACTAAGAATGGCATAGTAGACGCTTCCCCACTACACCAAAATTATGATGACTTATTGCGTAGTGGGTACCATGCAAGTGGGCTTGTAGTAGTTGCCCCAAGAGTGTTTAAAAGAGGCTAAAGGCGGCTCTCCCAGCTTTCGCTGTGGCTGTGCTGCGCGTTCTGCGCAGGCCTGGCGGTTTTTGCACGAGCGACCTGTATTTCTTTTTTTATTGACTTATAAAGCTATTTTTTTTTCTCGAATTTTCGATAATGATGACAATAGGAAGATCGGTGAGATTAGAATATCTTAACCTCTTTTTTTTTATTGAAATGATGAAGTAGGAGTGGTTGGTGTCATTATGGTGGCACCGGCTACTCCTCGCTTAGCAGACAAAATATGTAGGGCTACTAAGAAAAATAATTTAAACATCCTCGTCTTAAAAGAAGCAAAATACCAACTCTGGATTGATTCCATCGGTTTATATGCAGCTAGAAGGACTCAGATAATGCTCACAGTTTAACAAATTGTGAATCTGTGGTGGGAGAATAGGCGTGTAACATCTCGTATTTTTGCGTCTGCTTTCATGTGGCACCGCAGGCACGTTGCTGGGAATGCAAGCTCTATCAATTTTATTAAAGGGGCCCTTCGACACTAATTTAGCGTGTCGTTGTCATTGCTTCTTCTCGAACTGTGGAATGCATCGATATTGTTGAGCCAGTGGCAACGCCAAAAAGATTGCTGTAATAATTTTATTTCTACGCAGAAACCACACTGTTTTCGGACTGGAGCAACATAAAGCGGCTATATTTTGTGATCGAAAGTGATGCTTCACCACGTGGGAGTGGCGACATAGGCCGTACGTTTTATTGGTTCGATGCGACAAGTCGCGCGCAATATTCATACCGCACAATTGTGCGCTAAAAATGATAAAAGCTCTCTCTATACTTCAACTAATACAAGAGGATTTCTGTTTTTCAGTATATGAAAATGTGAAAACAATTGCAAAACGAGGTAGGAGCGCTTCACAACGGCCACCTTGAGGCGAGTCGTCCGGTACGTCTTTGGGAGAGGCGCGCGAAGATTGGAAGCGGCCTTTGGCGTCAGTGGGAGAGTGAAATGCGAAAAGGAACGTTTTTTACTCGTCGTCTGCTAGGGTTTTGAAGTTTGACAGCTGATAACTTCCGTTACCTTGTACCGATTTCGATAATACTTTTTTGCGTTCATCTCAGTGATCGGCACTACACGAATTCCAGCGCTGCAGAATGCAGATGAAAAAGCGTCGCAGGGCCCCTTTAATCATACTAAACACTTAATATGGAAACATTTGCGGATGCAAATTTTCCCCAATAAAAAAAAATAGCAAAAGTGGCTCGAAAGCTTTTACCTTCCAGGGGTCTTGGTAGGATCCCAATAGAGTTTCGTCCGCCCAATCTGGCTTTGCCTTTTCTGTACTCTGCTGGCAAAGAGCCACTCCAAGAGCCAAGAAAAGGACGAGAACTTTCATGTTGAGCGCTTTCTGGGTTTCCTCAGCAAATGGAATGCTTGGCAAGTTGAAGCTCTCAAATATAGAGTCCCACTCTATAGCAGAACAATGGTCGGATACGTCAGGACTTCTACGTCAAAAGAATAAAACAGGAACAGTACTTATGATGTTACTGAAATACTTGAACACTTTATTAAATTAATAGTCAATCATGTGTGCTCCATCAGGGATCTTCAGTTTTTGGGGGGCTCGAATGCGTTCAATGTGCTGAGTGTACTTTGCAGATATCTTATGCTTTTCTTTTTCATTGCATGCTTTCGAACTACGTAGGCAAAGAACTGAAAGCAAACTTTTATTTTTCACTTAGGCCGTGTAATGCCTCCGGGTGTCATAGCGTTTTACGCCAAGCTGATAACATTTCCAAAGAAGTTTGTGGAATATTAGAGGCGTTTGTTGATATTTTCGTTTGCATTAAAACTTAGCGCCATGATATAAATACTACAAATTCTCCGCATAAGCTCCCGGTAGTTATACTCAGCAATTATACACAAAAACTGCACGAGCACATGCTCCCGAAAGAACTACAAAATATAATGCCCAGCAAATCTTATTTTTTTCAAAGTGCAGAAGACGTGTTCAGGAGCGACAATGAACTACAGTAGAAATTCGGTTTAATGAAGGCATTATTTCGTTAAAATAGGAAGTTAGTAAAACCGGGAGTGAGGTTTGTCGGTCCTTTTGATTCTAAAACTCTAATGTAGCTATACCCAAAAGCTACAGCGGCATTGTATTTACCACTAGTCCGCCACGGTGGATCAGTGGCTAAGGTGCTCGGCTGCTGACCCGAAGGTCGCGGGTTCGATCCCGGCCGCGGTGGTCGCATTTCTATGGAGGCGAAATGGTAGAGGCCCGTGTACTGTGCGATGTCAGTGCACGTTAAAAAACACCAGATCGTCCAAATTTCCGGAGCGCTCCACTACGGCGTCTCTCATAATCATATCGTGGTTTTGGGACGTAAAACCCCAGATATTATTATAGTATTTGCCACTAACCCACGGCTGCGTGTGTAAAAAGTCAACGATGGCGGTACCGAAATGCATTTCTTGCCCGGGCGATGCAGACCGGGTCATGTTCGGCTATGGCATGCTGGCGGCATGCGGAAAGAAGGCGAACGGTATTAGCGACTATGCAAGCAGGCCGATGAGCGAGGAGGTTGCAAGGAGACAGTAAGTGCCGTCTGTGACATAAACTATCAAATAACACTACAGAATCGGAGTCTCTTAAATGTTTTTCGTGCACTGGGGTGGCGTTCAGCCTCGTAAGAATAGTGCTGACGTCGTGAGTAGGGTGTATTTCTCTGGAACTGAGCATTGGTTTTACTATAGCATGCTGACTTACTGGAACCCATATGCAATCTCCAATGAATTTTTGCAAAAGCGGGTAACCAGCACTGCAACGACACTTGACGCTGCCCGGAATTCGCGTTACTTCGGGGTCTTCATCCGAAAAATGTTTAGACCCTGGCGAGGCCCTGCGGTTGAACATGTGACTGTCATCCAAAATGACTGGCTCGATGCCGGCCCGAACCACAATGTTTCTTATTTTGCGACCGCCTCATTTCGGGCTGAAAGAGAACACTGCCGTGCCACCAGCCGATTTTCGCTTAAAGCTACCGCGCTAAGATTTCAAAATTCTGTTTTCCCCCGTTCCAGCCTGGGTTGACATAGACTGTCACTCCACTGTGGCTCATAATGGCATGCGACAGGCCATAGTATGCGCGTATGCTTCACACGCTACTGATGGAAATGATTTAATCACGTGCACGATAGTCATATGACGATATTCATTACATGACATGTTATTGTAAGGTGGGGCAAAATGCGACAAAGTTTTGAAAATATTGAATAATTATTTTTATTTCACTCGTTACTATTAACCCTGTATTGCATGAATTATGAGAAAATCAATAGAAAAATACTTGATCGTTGTTATCATTAACTACATGAAGAATAACATGTACGAAAATTTTCAGATTCATTGTGACTGTATGAATGAAAATAAAGGTTTGTGCCAAATTTGGCACACAATGCACGTGGGCGAGCAAACTTGCTGCCATGGCTGAAAAACAAAATCTCACTGATTGTGGTCTTTTAGATGTGAAGCATCTTATGGCGAAGCTTAATCCGGTGGTGGTGGTGTGCCGCGTGCCCACCCTTACTGCGCATGCGCAAACCCTTTAAAAAAATGAAAATAAAAAACCTCCTCCCCCTCTCTCTCCTCTAGGCATTCCTCCCCGCGGCAACCACACCCTCACTGCGCATGCGCCTCCCCTCCTCTCTCCCGTCTTACACTCCCCCTCTCTCCTCTAGGCATCCCTGCCCGCGGCGTCTACACCTCACTGCGCATGCATGTCACCCCCCTCTCTCTCCTCTCCTACGCTCTCCCCCTCTCTCGCCTCGCGACGCCGACGCAGGCAGCGTCTGCTAGTGAGTTTCTTAGTTGAAAAAACCGACTGCTTGCGCTGCACAACCGTTCACTGGCCACCCCGTATATATGGCAATGGATCTTGACCTCCAAGGTGGTGCCGGTGGGAGATTTCTCCTGTGCGTTGTTGAACAATAAAAATTCGCAGCGTGCGCGTTAACTAAAAGCGGAGTGCGGGTCTCTGTGTCCAGTCGGAGTCTTCTGTCTCTCATTGCCCATTAGCAGCGATTGGCATGTTCCAGTAGGAAACACTGCTCGGTCACTGCCTGCTTTGCGCCTCCCCAGTTTTCTCTCCTGCGCAACGCTGCGATGAGCGCCAGCGTCAACGCCGCCGCCAGTGTAAGCGTTAGCGCCCGCTGCTTCACATCTACACATGGTTCCCTTTAGCGGGAGATGGTGTAATTTTTTTAGCTTGATTTGTGGAATAAAGCAAAGCAATTGCTTCCTGTGTTCAGGCATAATTGAACATTTTGGTTAGTGCATCTGACTGCCGACATCGACCTGCAAGATGGCCGCTTACACGTTTGGCTATTCGCATGGTGCCGCCTTGCTGTGCTTTCCTGCCCAAATTTCCAATCACTGACTTGTGGTTGTGAGCGTCAGTTGCCGACAGATCGTAAAAGCTAAATATCGCCGTGCACTGGTTAGACTTCACATACTTTTTTCGTGCACCCACGCCAATAATGTAACAAAAAATTGCCAGGTACTGCTGCTGACACTCGATATTTTCGTGAAGCATCTCAAAACCTACCGCCACAACTGAAATCTGGCAAAAACAAGCTGTTCTGCATGATCTGAGATGATTTCTTTTTGTTTGTATTTGCACTGTGCAACAAAACATAGATGACATCATATTGCACATTTCATCACTCAGATGCCTACTGTGCCAAATATGGCACATACCGATTTCCGACTATATACCGTAGTGGAAAACGGAATTGAGAAGAACCTTAATGAGCATGAATTTTCAAAGCCACGAGATATGCCAAAATAATTTTTTTTTGCTTCTGCAACGAGAAAATGGTTGCAAGAAAAATATAGCAGTCACTGTCGTTCATGATCCGAGCTTGCACGTGCACCGTGCAATCTATTTCATGTCTCGATTTCATACTGCTCTATGGATGTCAGCGCTTTTTTATATTTAGTGCACGTAACTATAAGGATTACTCTAACTGTGTCACATTCTCCACTGGTCCTCTTGCGCCCGTTATACAAAATGTTAATCGGTATGTGCCAAATATGGGACGCCATGCAATAGAGGGTTAAACATCAATGCAGAAACGTTCTTTTGGGTACAGGGTATGTGCTACATATATATGACCACGTTGCCACCGTTCAAAACTTTATTTTAAAAATAAATGAAAAATGCTCCAGATGTCTCATTTTGCCCCAACCTGCAGGACAAAACGAGACAGTGTGAAAAAAATTCATCCCTTCAGTTTTTGCAGTAGAACCACTTGAAATTCACTGTCTGGGCCCTCACACAGTCTTAGTGAGCCCAGTCCTTGCACTTCACGCGTTGAATCCAGACAGAACCCGGTGCTGTGTTGCTGCGAAACTCATTGCACATCAAACACCGCCAGTCTTTCTTTGTGCTAATGATGTATTTTGTTAAACGCCTGCACTTCATTGGATTATTCAACGATTGGAGTCTACATATGATCTGACGTATCTTTTTCGCCTCTTTTTGCCGTTTTGATGCAGAACTTCATAGGCGTTTCGCGGCTTTTAACTTCGTCAGCCGGGCTTTGTGAGGCAATGAATTTGAAACTGTGTTAGATTGGGATTTTCTAACGCTTATGTTTTTTTAATTTTGGTATTGGAGAAATGTCATTAAAACACGATCCCAACATGTGTTTGTGAACGACTTGACTTGGAGATCCTGCCAATTTTTTTATGCACCTCTCGAGAGCATCCTTAAGAACGCGGAAAAACCTCGATGCAGCGCGAATGGAGGGAGTCATGTCCTGAACAGCAATCAGTGCTTTTTCATGTCGTTTTCCTCCAAGGTAGCTCTATATGATATTCTCTTGTATGTCCAAACCCTCCTAAACAAAGAAATATAATATATAATGAATGTGAGTAAACGGTTCAATTAATAAGATACTCTCTGAGGCAATTCGATGCATTTTTGTCGCACTTTGCCTCTCTCACATGCCCGAATTCAAAAAAAATTTCCACTTTGTCCCCGGGCACCAAACAAACTAAACTTTTTGTAGTATGTAGCTACTAGTAGAAAGTAACAAAATAAATAGTGGCGTTGTTGTACTCATGCAGGAGTAGCTTCATGCACGGATGCGAAAATTTGGCCGAGCAGAATTTCGCCCCTTTTCCACGGGTCACGAACACACTGACGCCAGCCGCGTAATTCTTCCCACTCGAACGCTGTGGGCTACCATAAAGTTTTACACATAAAAAAGCCGGCAGATCCCACGCACTGTGGGAATCGATGTAATGCGAAGCAGCCAGGAAGGAGCATATCATTCTTTACATAAATTGCATGTCATGTTTTACATGTTAGGACCTGTCATTTATGTTCGTCTTACAGTCACGTCAGCAATATCAATTTTGGCGTATATCAAGCTAGCGAACTGGACGCAAGCGCACCATGAGCGTGGCATGTCAGTGGCGTTGTAGATGACATGCATGCCAAGATTTCCATATTACCACTTGTCATTTATGTTCTTCATACAGTCACGTCACTAAATTCCAAATTTGGTGTATCTCAAGCTAACGAAACGGCCGCGAGCACTCCCTCAGCGTGGCATGCAAATCATGTCGCACATGACAAGTCATGATTTCCATATTACCACTTGTCATTTATGTTCGTCATACAGTCACGTCACTCAATACCAAATTTGGTGTATCTCAAGCTAACGAAACGGCCGCGAGCGCGCCATGAGCGTGGCATGTAAGTCATGTTGCACATGAGAAGTCAGGATTTCCATCTTACCACTTGTCATTCATGTTCGTCATACAGTCACGTCACTCAATCCCAAATTTGGTGTACATCAAGCTAACGAAATGGCCGCGATCGCGCCATGAGCGTGGCATGCAAGCCATGTCGCACATGACAAGTCATGATTTCCATATTACCACTTGTCATTTATGTTCGTCATACAGCCACGTCACTCAATACCAATTTTGGTGTATCTCAAGCTAACGAAACGGCCGCGAGCGCGCCATGAGCGTGGCATGTAAGTCATATTTTTCATGACAAGTTAGTCATGATTTTCATGATATGACCAGCCATTTATGTTCGTCATACAGTCATGGTATGCCATACCAAATTGGTATAAATCCCATTAACCATACGGCCAGGAGAGCACAAAGTCGTAGGCGGCTAGATAGATAGATAGCTAGATAGATAGATAGATACGCTCAAAGTCGCCGAAGTTCACTAAGAAATGCTTCGCATTTAAAAGGTGGACAAATAACAGCAGCTATCGCTGAAATAGAGAAACAAAGAAAAGTACTTTTTTGTATTAGCTATAGAGGGCGGCAAAGTCAAAATATCGCGTGTTGCTCAGCGTCTCATTTTCCCCGCCTTACCCTAATCGTGTTTGTCATCCACTCATGTCCTCCGGCGTGAATATTAGTATGCACTATGTTAAGGCGGCAACTACGAGAGCACACCGACATCGGTGGGTATATATAAATAGACTGACAGGTACTTAGATAGGCTGGTAGATAGACAAAGTAAAAATACACATAGTTCTTCTGATTTTCTCTGGATATATATTATCTAATATAATTTGTTGGTGCTCGGTTTGTTTAAAATTAGTCTAATATCACTCAAACTTCTGAAGTTAGCGTGGTGAGCTTCGAATACTTTAGCGTTCTAAGTAGGATAATTTTAGCGTTCTAAGTAGGATAGTCCTAATGGAACTTTGGGTACCGCGAGCTTGCCAAAGCAGTAATACATATTTTGCATTGAAAATGCGTTTCAATGTTCGCCGTTTACGTAACTTGTTTTATTAAGCAGATGAGTATGACGTAAGGGTAATATATGACACATAACTTTGACAACTGTAAGGCAGATGTTCAGCTCGACCGCGTAAATTGCCCGCAATATGGCTCGAAGTATTCCTATGGCTTCCTGGAAAAGCCACACCGCTTCGTAGATGATGCCAAAATGACACTGAAATGATGATGTTTTTTTTTCTCTTCATAGATACAAAAAAAAAAAATAAAAGAGACTGCTGTACTACCGTTTCAAAATCATATAACGGCTTTAAAACAGTGGTTAACCCTTCGGTAATGAAACCTCGCACATTGACACATGTCACTTCAAAAATGAAAACAAAAAGCAACAAGCAACAACACGCCACAACTTGAATCCTTGCCGTCTCGAATAATGCCGTGGTGCTTGTCTAACGTGAGACGTGATTATTGTACCAGTTTCGGGCTCGGAAGGTGGACACCAGAACACTGTACGATGCACACTGGATGCAGCAAGAGGTTATATTGAGACACTGGTTACGTCCCGAAAGTAGGCTTAAAAAAAGGGCCTTGATTGTTTTTACATGCACCGACTTAACCACGAACACCAGGATAAAAAAAAACGAAATCAAACAATACGGAGGAAGCCTATCACGCAGGAATCTCAATTGCGACAATCTTACATTTCAGTGCCAGTTCGATACATTAGCACAAAGCTACGCTGGAAGGCGGTGAGATTTATATTTGTTTTTTTTTTTGTTTTTTTTTTTTAACGACGGTGCTGTTTTTAGGCTAAGTCTGGGGACAGATGAGTGTCCACGTCGCATATCAGGCTGTACTTCTCATGTACAATCCTAGTGTAACGGTAGTGTAGTTGACCCTGAAGATGCATTCCAAATGGCAACGCGAAATATTGTTAAGCTTGTGTTTGCCGAAAAAAATGTCGGTATAGTAATAAAAAAAATAAATACACCGCGGCTAATGAGTGCAGTTTGTAATTTGTGGCTCAGGCCCGAGCAGTACGTCGCTAGTTCGTAGAGGTTAACGCATTTTCATCAAACAGTCGTAGTGAAACCAAGGTCGTTGCTGCCATCCCTTGCACGAGATTCTGCGGTCGTAGAATACTCTTGCTTCACACTGAAAATTTTCATCCATACGCATATATGTTAAAAAAAGTTGGGAATACGTTAAAGAGGAGGTTCTCCGGAAATCGTGGTGTTTGCGAACATACCTTGCCCGTTTTCACAGAGTGTATTATATTTTCACGTTTATTTAATATTACTTCTTTCGAGCGGTTTTCGCAATGCCACGAAATGGCCATATCCTAATTCGGATACAATAATTTCTAGTATACCTAGCACGAAATATACTTCGAACATCGCAAAATACGCATGTACTCAGCTATGTAAACATGGTAACGAAATAGTCATTCAAACTTTCTATCCGTTGCTTCAATTTCGTTAGCTTGCAAGGTTTACACATTCTGTCTATCTGCCGGTCTTCTACTCGAAAGCATAGCACCAAGCCAAATACCACAATAAAACGGAAAGGCGGGCTAGTTGGTTTGGCTGCATTATGACAATTTTTGCGCACACAACAAGAAGTTGATAGTCTGCGCTGGTCCTTGTGAACTCTTCGTTTTGTCTTCGTGTTGTGTGCGCAAAAATTGTCATAATGCAGCCAAATACCACATTCATGGAACATCGCAGTCATGCTATATATTCACCTTTATTAAACTAATTATTGTGGGCTCAGGGCCAGTGGATGGTGGGAGCCCTAAAAGAGAACAAGGAGGCGGCAACAAGCCAAAGAAATTTACTACTTCAAAATCCATGCCCGCCTGACGGGACGTCCTGGCGTGAGCTCGCCGCTGGCCGCGCTTCATCTTTTTCGATTGCCCGCCTCAGCACTGTATATCATACCACTTTTGCTTGCTACTAGCGGTGAAACTGTGTTGTCAAACAAGCTGTATATGAGTATTTTTGCAAATAAAGTATGCGTTGCATGGAGAGAATCAGTCCTTCAATAGAGCAGATAGTTCTTTCCTTGAAGTTCTCAGTTTTGTTCCTTGAAGTTCCTCACGTGCTTTGTAGCACTAACCACTGATGCAAAATGCAGTAGTTCACTTGTTTAACACGAAAGTGTTTTATGCCGGGGTCCGCCATGACTTTGGTGACGTATTTCTGGCACGGATGTGACGTTGTAAAATAAACGCTACCAAATGCGAAAGAAAAAAAAACATCAGAAAAAAGTTCCTCCAATAATAGGCAGCACTTCTGTGAGTACAGGTTTCACTTTCGTGTTATACCAATTCCTACGATGGAGGGATCAGCGATGTTTTTTTTTTTTTTTTTTTTTGTTTTTTTGAAATAGCTGATCTCGCAAAGGGCGTTGCAGACAAGTGCGCCTATCGCGTGTACCTTAACATAGGTTCACCCTGTGTTGTTGGGATAAAGGCACGCTGTGACGTTTCACTTGTTTTGAGCGTGCCCATGAGCATGACGAATGTAAGTCACGCTGGTATGCGTCATGCTTATAGGTGACATAGATCATGTTCATAAACGGCAGGCTATAAGAAATAGATGGCATAAATAAGTGCTGGTTTAGGTCCTTTCGTGCATAGCACGGGAGTATTTTTCTAGGCAGCTGTATATGTGTGCGTGTACTTTCACCCTCCTCCTGCCTTACGCAGCAGGATATTGCCATTCGATAACACATCAGCAGCCACGGATACACGAAGGCGTTTGATGAGATTCGATGACTAATATTTCAAAGAATCTGAAGTAATTTTCAAGAAATATGAAGTAATCTTTCATATCAAGAAACAGCGTGAAAATAACAAAGACGAGACAGATGAGGGAGGGCTAGCCCTCGCTACCAATAACGGCATTTATTTTTGCTGTACAAATATTTACGCGTCTAGTATATTTTGTTTCGAATACTGTGATTTGTCGTACTTTGTCACACTATTGCTCTGAACAACAACGCTGCTACATGGCTCATTGTAATTTTTAAATAAAATTTTACTATGACTGTTCATTCATACCCGTTCTTGCTTTTCCGCTGCTAGCGTTATGACAGATGTTGCTGACTAAAATTTTACGTGACGTTCAACTGAGGGCCCCACCAGGTTTTCCATTATTAGTGCTCTTCCTTTAGACTTCACAGCTCTCTACGGCTCATTGGCAAACTGAAAACATAAAAACAGTGTGGGCTGCTATTTTCAACAATCAAAACATTTTTAAGCTCTTGGCGGTCACAGGAATTACGTGAAGAAAAACTCATTCTATACGTCAACGAACAATGTTGTGACCCAAGGGTGCTTTACCCTTAAATATAGCAGGATTTCTTTGCCGACCAATAAGTTGCACGCTTCACTCATAAATAGCGGAATTGGTCGAAACATACTTCCTTGAACAGCTTGTGGGAAGTAAGGGACTCACATCTTCAGCTTTGTTTAGGAAGCCTTTCTCGAAATACTGCCTAAGTGAAGTGAGTGAAAGTACGCTTACTACATTAGTGAGATACAGAAAAATATATTTATTATTTGTAATCACTAAAGAATTAGTGACTGATGACCGCAGTATAGAATTTGATAGATATCATTGGAATAATCGTCATGCCAACGCTGCCGATGTCATAGCCTTGTAACGTTCTCAGATTTAAGTTACTAATATCTTTCCTGGACGTTCAGGGGTAGATACAAACTGTCAGTCACCTCTGGCGCATACCCGCGTACTATGGACCGTGCTGTACGAGTATGTGCCCCCCCGTGTCGGAAGTATGTGCCCCCCCGTGTCGGGCACGACAGGATTTTCAGGTTATTCATGACTTGACGATACAGTCATATTCGTCAAACTCTCTGACTTACCCTCCCACAGCAATTTTGGTCTACACCAAGTTAAAGAGGTGATCACGAAAGCACCTAGACGTTTGCTGCAACACATAGATAGATAGATAGATAGATAGATAGATAGATAGATAGATAGATAGATAGATAGATAGATAGATAGATAGATAGATAGATAGATAGATAGATAGATAGATAGATAGATAGATAGATAGATAGATAGATAGATAGATAGATAGATAGATAGATAGATAGATAGGTGCGTAACGTTCCAATTGAAGGATTTGTTCAGGCGGTTCGTCTGAGGATAATAAGACGTGGGGATCTTGTGCTGCATAGGGCCGGTTCTTAGGATGTCGGGTGTCACTTGAGATGGAAACGTACGGCCACGACATAGGCATACGCACAGTGGTGGTTCAGGGGGGCGGCCGACCCCGCAATAATTAAAACGAGTGCGCAAATCTTTCCCCATTCCATTACTACGTCGGACCAGTGAAGTCGTTTTTAAAGGAAAGCTATAGTGAAACCATTAATCGGTTTAAACTGATAAAGTGTACTTTGGGAACTCTAATGGCGATAATTTCACCATGACTGGTTTATTAAAAAACAAAAGGTCAAGGTCAAAGCTTGATTTTCAGGTTTCGCGCCGTAACCTTTGCGCGTGACGTCACGAATATCAAAATGTATATTTCGTATTGTGGCTATGTTGGCTCAGTGAAATTTCCTGAAACTAGGTGTTTCTTGAAATGGCCGCCTCCGATGACAGTGCAATTCGTTTTTACCGATCAGGAACACCGCTGGCTCTAGTAGATGCCGTCAAAATCTCTGACGTCACGGCAATCGGTGGGGGGAGTTTCAAGGTGATGTCGCTATGCACGTTTTCTTTTTGCACGTTTTCTCGCTTACCAAAGGTCTTTTCGCCGTGGGAGCGGTGATATCGGTATTGTGAAAGAGTGAATGGCAGCCAAGGGCTGACGATGCTGCATCCAAAACATTGCTTGCCCCCCATGGTTACCCAAGCTGGAGTCATTGTGCTGTGTATGAGATAATCAATAGTTTACGAGAACGGATAACTGGGCTAGTTTGTGGGATTTCATGTTAAGGCAGGTAGCGCAAAGAAAAACTTATTCTTCGCGTGTGTCCGTGTTTCTTTGCGCTACCTGCCTTAATAATCAATAGCAATGACTGTCCATTCATTTGCAAATCTTAATTCGGGAAATGGACCCAGATGTTCTAGTCCAACGCGAAAAAGTGGTTATGTTGGTATGACGACAGGTTGAAGCCAGCCAGCAGTTAGCAGCAGCAGTATCTTGGTACGCTGACATAATTCACACCTGGCCAGGTATCTGCATAATCGGTGAGTGACGCCTCACCAGAAGAAACGGCGGTGGACGCGTCCGCACGCATGAGGTTCCCGACGGGTCCAGCAATGGAGGCATCGTGAAATTCAATACGGACAACACGGCGCAAATGTTATGGTGTGACAAGGAGGTCAGACCCGTAAGGTTGTAAACTTCGGCAGTATAGAACACCCTTGTGAACTACGAGATCACGCACGGAGGTGTCGTTAGACTGAAACTTCGTGCAACCAAGTTCTCAGAACAGTAGTTCACGTAGTTGCTCTGCGTCTTGTGAATCATGCCTGAAATAGAAAACGAATACATAACGAATAGTCTTCACGGCCGTATAATGTGGGTCGTGGACAAGATACCGGGGTAGATAACCAGCATCATAGTGCAGGCGAGCGGGCTTGTAGACGTCTGGGTGTAGAAGGTCTTGTAAGAGTTGTGTCAAGTAAGGAAGCTGTGCAGCAGTGAACAACGAGCTGACCTCGTGCTGACAGAAAATGAACGTCTTTATAATTATGTTAACAAATTTGACAGCACATCTATATGACAGCGAATTGGTCGCGCTATGTAGTGGAAAAGTTGCTATGAGGGACGGATGGGAGGCGGTTGGCCTAGGCAATAGTGTGCAGAACTATCCATTGTGCTATCGATACTATCGATAGTTGAGTCACTATCGAACTATCGATGGTAGAAGAAACAATCGATAGTGCTATCGATCGTAAGTTTTATAGTACTACTGATAATATAATATCAACCGCGCGAACTTATTGCTGCATGAATTTGATTGTCCGAGTGTGTGGTAGTATATGGAGGAGCAGGAGAACCAAGAAGAAGGGCAAGAAAGTTGACATTCTTGGTTTCATTCAGCAGAATGATTGGCTGACAGATGATTATTAAGCTTAATCATTCAGATTTAGCAGAAAGAAAGCCGTTACATGTGGCGGAACTGCGCGACTTCAAACTTAGATTGAAGTTTGTGTTTTCAAAAAAAATATCGAAAGCTAAGTTTTTAATTGTAAGGTGTAACTGGTTACTTTTGAATATGCATATATGAGGGTTTAACTGGTTACATTTCAAAGAGATGCAAATTTCTTTGCAGACAGGGGGCCCGTTAATGTCAACTTCTTTGTTTTGGGCCGAAGCACCTTACCCCCCGTAATAAGAAACGCTCCTTGGCTTGGACTTGGCTTTTCACCGCCTTCGATGCAACACGAACGCGTTTCGGACGCGCTGTCTTCAGGCGGTGCCAAGACAGCACAAACGCGTTTAAAACGCGCTGCCTTTAGTGGGTGGCAAGTCAAGTTCAAGTCAAGGAGTGTTTCTGAATACGGGAGTTAGGGTCTCGGCGTGTCGGCGTGCATCGTCGTCTGCTGCTGCTGCCGTGACAGTCAATTTGCTTGAGCGCAAGAGAGGGCGCCACCACCTCAGGGCTCGCCGCGTGGCGAGACAGCGAACAGCACGCGTTGAGTATGGAAACACTTTTTCTGCGATGAACGATGAACTACCTCCTCGCAAGGAACGAGAACGCGCCCTCGCCCGGGAAAGACAACGCTGACGCATGCAGCGTCTGCTAGCCAGTTTTTTTATTGAAAAAACCGCTGCTCGCGCTGCACAACCGTTCACCAGCCACCCCGTATATATAGGCACTAAATTATGACATGCAATGCAGTGCCATTAGAACTTTTTTTTTCTTTTTTTTCAGCAAGATAGCAAGTTGGGCCAGTTGGTTTACGTTCATGTTTGCAAATTTGGTCGAAGCGCACCGAAACGCACACAAGTAGAAGCAGACAGGACAGCGCAGACACTCACGACTGAAGTTTTATTATTCAGAAAACGTATATATAAGCAGATACATGGCTCTTTGCGCATGTGTAACATATCAGGGTGCAACAAAAAATAAAAAAAGAGGACTCATATCGGGATTACAAGAATTTTCTGCGTTACATATGCCATTCATTAGATATTGAATCACTACGTGTTTAGGTACGCGTGTTCTTTATCGTGCAGCACAATTGTGGCTTGACTAACACAGTCATGTCCCCTCTTGCGGATATGGTATGATTCTACTAACTCGTGAGCCAGCTGATCCTTATGTCGGAAAATGTTTCTGTTTCTTTAAACACAGGGTAGCATGCGCAGTTTTTACCGTGAGCTGCAAGATGAGTGTTGCTTGAGGCCTTAATAGATGCGTGGTGATCTCTAAGCCGATCATTCACGCATCTTCCTGACTGTCCGATGTAGACTTTACCACAAGAAAAATGTATCATGTAAACCACGCCCTGTACGCATTTCACAAACATATTTCGGTGTTTCACAGAGCAAGCTTTTAAAACCATGTCGTTGTTAACGCGCGGACACAGGTATGTCAGTTTTTTTCTAGCCGAAACCTTTATTCTATGCTGTATCTACTGCCAACACGTTTCAAGTTGTGCGCCAACTTGTGCACACATTTTTTTTTTTTGCGTAGTTGAACAATAAAGATTCACAGCGTGCGGGTTAACTAAAAGAGGACTGCGGGGTTCTGTGTGTAATAGGAGCCCCCCACTTTTAGGGGCGAAGAACCTAAAACTGAGTACTGCGATTAGGCCCGCGCACACTGCATGCTTCGCCCCTCCCCAGGTTTCACGTTAGTCGGGCTTAAACACCCGTCCCTAGCAACAATATTTATTGCGATAGCAATTATATGAACACTCTCAGCTGATTTTTTCGTCGCCGTCTGTCTCCGCCGTCACCGTCGTCGTCATGCCCCACATATGTATATGTGTGTATAGTATATAAAAAAAGGACAAAGAACAATAAATCCGAAGAAAAAATTCCAAGGCACCCAACGGAGGATTCAAACCAGCGACGCCTCGCTCCACAGCATGCTGCGTTAGAGCACTCAGCCACCCGCCATGCATGCGCCGGCATAATAATAACGGCAAAATATTTATAGACATAATTTACGCTGGCGGTATGCAGATCTCGCAGGAGCTTGAGCGTGTTTGCTATCACGCAGCGCTCCAACATTCTCTTTCAATTTGAAATCTACCCTTGAGACGCACACAAAAAGGGGCCCCTTTCTGTACCCACTCGTGATGTGGAACGAAATAATTGAAGCACACTTTGTACATTCCAAAGTGTGTTCGGCGAACGCTTGTAGCCATTCGACTGACTATGCCATGTCTTTTTTTTCTTTTACACTCTCAGTGGGATGGCACGCAAAGGGAATCTCTGCATGTTTTCTTTTTTAATTTTTTTTACCGTGAATAGCAGCGAGACGCGAGACTAATCGGCTTCCGTTCGCATGCGTTCGTATTTTCTCGCGCTTTGCGCATCGTGCAGACGCCATCCGCGTTCCAGCGCTTAAATTCACGGACACTTTGTAAATTCCAAAGTGTGTTCCACGAACGCCTGTGTTCATTGAGACTGGGTCGGTCAGAATGGAACGCGATGCGCGTGTCTCCCTCCTTGCATTATTGGAAACGCTGGACACAGCGTTCGCTTTGCAGAACGCTTGTGACTACCAGTTCCCTAGTTTCTTACTATTTGTGCGTGCACCACTGGATCTCCGCCTTGTTCTCGCACTGACCAGAGGGAGCTGCGTTCCTCGTACTGCCCCGTCCCAAGTACGCTGACATTGACCGTTAGGGGCACGCAGAAAACAGACGCAAGCACGCGTCCCCCGTGTCATAGAGTTTCCTATAAATACACTAGAGGGAACTCTGGCGCTAGTGTCTGCGGGGGCTGCAACACAGGGCGCTTCAGCCAGCATGGGAATCATGGGTAGTACACAAATTTGCGTAGTCTTGTCTAGTCTTCGTTCTTTTGGCTCCGTGTGGCCTGAATTCGCTTCGCCGCGATACGAAGTTCAGCAAAGGTTTTGCAGTTACGCTTCACCGCCGTTACCTTTTTAGGCTCACGAATCCAAATACGCTCCCGAAGTTTAGAACGGTCCATTCTTTTATCCGAAAGAGAACGAAAACGCAACAATAAACAAAGCCACAAGTGCGTTCGAAGCCGGAAGTACGAAGACTAGGCAAATCCGTGTACTACCCATCATTCCCATGGTGGCTGAACGATCGCAGCGCCAGAGGCCCCCTCTAGTTAATTTTAGGAAACTCTATGCCCCGTGTAGCCCGGCCACGGTCCGCCCACTCATGCAAGGAGGGAGACGCGTGCGTCGCGTTCCTTTTTGACCGACCCCGTCTCATTATTGCTTTCTTTATCCGCTTGGCTTTGCGTTCTGGCGCTGCAGTCACACAGCAAAACTCGACTGTACGGTGCCTATAGACGTACCCGTGCCCCCGTCGGGAATGGCGGCGTCCGCAGTGGTTCGCATGCGCATTGGGCTCCACAGCGCTGCGGACAGCGACGACACCAGTGTCTACTCGCTAAGCACTGAGGAATGGTCCGATGATGACTTTCAACTCGTACGAAGCCGTAAGGCGAAGCGTAGAAACGCCGGGTCCTCCATGTCTTCAGGCAAGTCAACTCTGAAATCTACTCAGAAGACCGCTTCCGAACCGGCGTCCGTTTGCGCACCCCGGCGGCCACCTGGCACCATGCCAGATCTCGGACGGAGGGAAGGACGGACCGACAGATACGGACGGACGAACACGCATGGACAGACGTACGAAAGGACACGGACGGACACTAACAAACAGACGGATGGTCAGATGGATGGACGGACGGACGGACACCGAAGGACGGACACGGATGGACGGATGGACGTGAGCATGAGACATTAAAAACTTTCGCCTTAAACAAGAAAAGAATAGCTACACCTTGCGTCGGATGCCACCGCGGGGCATCAAACGCAGATGGGTCATTCCGTTCGCCGAAATTTACAAGAAGAAACACCTAAGAGCGTCGCGTTCTGCGTTGTCGACAATTTCAGCGCGTTGCTCAAACATAAAGGCGTAACAACTGTGACAGTTGCTAGTTCACGCTTCTCCTTTGTATACCTACGCGTCCTATTCAAAAATTCTTCTTCGTGTTGCAGCGGGAACCTTGGACTACCGAGGTGCTGGTCGATCTCCGTTTGACATTCCAGTTTCTTGCTATCGCATTCATTCACTCACCCTTGATGCGAAACTGACTTTTTTGGTGTGACTCGGTGTACACAGCTTCAACGATATGATCAAGTACCGTAATATGGTGGCATCCGAAGTGATGTTTGGGTAAGCTCACTTGCAGGCCACCTCAAAGAAGAATGTCTAAGACGGCTCACAGATGCCCTTGTCGCTTTCAAAGTGCGGCAGAAATGGTGATGTTGACAAAGCAGTAGAAGAGGTGGACCATTTCAACTTATTTAGTAGAGCTCGTCAGCAGCTCAAGGATGGCCGCAGCGTTCCAAAGCCCAGCAGCAGTACACTGAATTGATCATCACTGAGGTCATCGGGAGTTACAGATCTGGTTTGAACCTATCTGCAATGCAGCAGGTACCCTGCATATCAACATGACTGCCTACGTCCTTCTATCGATATGAAGTATATTGGGTCTCTGAAATAACCGGAACACTTCTTTACCAGGTATCATTTTGCGTTCATGCAACTGCAGCTTTAATGTGGTTGTGCAGTTTTGCAGAGATATCAAGAGTAACGGTAGTGGTTTATGATTAGCAGATATGTACATAGGGGCAGCTGTTGCACAGCTGATCAAGTTGACGTCTATTTCCAATCAGCACTTAACATTAGGGAAGTGAGTGGTGTTGCCTTTTAGGCGAGAATTATTTACAATGAGATCATCAATTGTCTTAGACAAGGCAGTGAAACGGCAGGCTGGGAATGAAGACCACAAGAGTGACCGTTGTACTAACGCACAAGAAATGTCAGCAGAGGGACGATTGCAAATCTGGCGAGGAAACCTGACAAAGTAAGCCCGGCCACAAGCACGGATATGTGAACATAATTAGTAGGCGTACCGGGTCGCAGGCGAGGCCAGCTGTAATCCATCAAATATGGATTGTTTATTTGAATCAACAAAGGACCGATCCACGCACGAATATGACGACGTCACACTATCCTACGCTTTCGCATCAAATCTTTCTCCGATATCAATAACAGAGCACTGGCTTCGGGGAATAAGTAACCATAAAAATTGATGGCGTCTTTCTGGCAGGTGTAATTAACACGAACATACCTGAAGACTGTCGTCATTATCTGAAATTTCCGAAAGCTTGAATTGAGCTCAAAACGTACAGGGGTGAGCCGAGATTTCTGGACCAAACCTAGAGTTTAAATTTACTACGGTGGCCTGAGGAAACGAAATGACGTCTGAGTGCTAAAAGATCACAGAGCTTCGTTACTTTAAATAATTTCAGTTCGAGAATTCGAAGTGCATTGACCTGAAGTATGCCATATTAAGGTGGTCAAGGAGACGTGAAAAGTTTCAGGGCAAAGTTGTTCATTAGGGAAAATGCATAGTAAAATTACGTGAAAGCGCGACCCTTCTCATGTACTTTTGACCAGAAGTGTGATGTCGAGGGCAGTCGGCCGCCAACGCAATGATTGGTCTCACCCGTGAGAAGTTGTGGTTTAGTTGCACCAACACAGCAAATTACCAATGCAAACAAGCAACTCATGCCAAGTGACATAAATAGGTTATGCTCAACACTTTATTCAAGGACTACAAACACTCATTACCTAAGACCGATAATCTGCTTGTAAAAATCGCTCGCGGGACTAAGAAATTCTTGTACCTGAATCGGCAACATGCCAGCTACAAAATGCAATTGCAAGAAGAGTTCAAAGGCGTAACGGCTGTCTCGACACATAAATAACTGTACCTGTACGGTGAATGGACTTCCCATCCTAGTTCGATCAGCCTGACTAATTTTCGAATAAGCCGTTCAGGATATATCAACAGATTTATTTGAACATGGAATAGTTGTCACTGAGAAAAGTGGACGACGTATTTTCTGAAATCAGGATTTGGCATTGGAAGAGCTTCAGAGTGGACGTCAGATTTTCTAGGCTTTGAGTTGGCATTGTTAATCTTGTGTTATTCCTGGTCGCATTATGGGGATTCATTAATTTTTGAAAGGATATGGAGTGCCCGGAAACACGGACACTAGAAGAACGGCGGTAACGTTAGGTGCGCTGATACACACAGGACATTAAAAACATTGATATACCTGAAGAAGCAGGTAGACGCTTGCAACAAGATAAACAAACCAATTTGGCTTATGCTAAGCACTTAATTTGTTGAACGTGGTTCTGTTGTAACGTGTTTCGCGCCGACACATGCTGCAGTTATGAAAGTGGAACTCACCCAAAAGCGACCGTTATGTCTTGCATAACATTTCTGACGTTCGGTGTGTTGAAGAGTGAAAAGGACATTTTGATCCGTGGTGAGTTTGTCTTCGCAAAGTAATTTGTACCGAGCGATAAAGAGGAACTAAGTTTGGGATGCCGCACTGATCTCAAGTAAAGGCCTTCTGTGAAAATCAGTGGTCAGATTGGTGCCCAAAACTGAACACGATGTGACATATATCCTGGTGTTGGTAACATATTTAAGCTGCGCACCCAGAATCAAGATAAGACATGGCAGATGCTGCTCTTAAACAGGATTTTAACACAGCTTGATACGACTAATATCAATTATTGGAGCTTTACGTCCAGAAACAGCGATATCATTATGAGGGGCGCCGTAGTTGAGGGCTCAGAAAATTTTTAGCGTCTGGTGTTCTTTAACCTGCACCAAATATGCCTCTAGCATTTCACCTTCATTGAAATGCGGTTGCCATGGCGGCGATTCCATCCCTTGACATTCGTATCCGCATTCGAGCACTCTGAACACTAGACACCCGTACCCGTTCCAGTGCACGCCTTAACCCTTAGTGGGGCAGTGGAACTGATATGTCCCACTGTTTTCTTCACCATGTTCTATTTTTTATAATAAAACCGCCGAATAGACTGCTTATGGACTTTTAGTGCAAGTGCGTGGATGTTCAAGAAAGCAGTTTTAGTTGTTTTAATGGTATTCAAAAGGTGGCAGCACATACACGTGTTTCAAACGAACCATTCTGCTTGCACGCGCTGTGTACTCTTCCATCACAATTTGGCACGCTCTCCACCCAATTCAGCATGAGAGGCGAGCTTGAAAAGCGTATTTCATACTCACTAGTTCCCAAATGTGATATTGTAGTGCTTTGATTCGTTCCTACCCATATTGTTTCCTCAAATATTTGTGCAATGCAAAATTGTAAAGCATTCAGTGGGATATTTCCAAAGGCGTAGCCAGCCTAACAATATGTGCGGCTGATTGCGGTATCCAATTTTCATTTTTCTTCTTGCAGGGAAGTCTCTTCCAGTTGAACAAACAGTTGAGCTTCCTTTACAGACAAAAATTAGACTGTAGCAAGGCATGCCCATTACCCACATCTACTGCTCGAGTGCTGTTAGCGAGTGAGTGTACAATGGCCGTTTAGTTGACCTTTTTAATGGTGTTTGTTTGTTGAGAGTTCGTGTTTGTAGCCTTTGTCCTGCAGCAAGTTCGTGTAGACTGCAGCAAGTTCGTGTAAAGAAATAAAAGTACTTTTTTTTTTCTGAAGCGACTGTCTTTCAGTGGGCAGTGGGACACATTCTCACTTCTTCAGGTACGCTTATAGGACAGTGGGACCCATATGTCCCACTTTTTCTCGAAAACCCTTTACAATAGAGAGTTCAAATATTGTACCTATTATAACAAGCTGATAAAAGCTTCAATGCCGCTGTGAAGTGGAGGCGTACATTGTTCAATAGCATTGGGCCCCATAAACGGTTCAGTGTGCTAACATCTCACCTTTTTTTAGTCATAACTGAAATGCCAGCCCATATCCATCAAGTGGCACTTGGCTTCATCTCCAGGATGATTCGATTCAATTACTTGTGATAGAATACCGCTACAGAAGCAATACATCTGAAAGCCTTTTAAATGTAAGTAATTTTCTCACTGATTGCTCTCAAATGTAACGTTTGCTTGTTGAAATGTCGAAAGTGAGCGAAATGATTTCTTAACATGCGGAAATAAAATGTTAGTTCGGATTTGCGCAAAGCACGAAATAAGTAATGAAGTGGTACTTTATTCGCTAATTACATTATCGTGCGTATGTTGATGATACACGTGGTATATAAAACGTCAATTTCAATGTGAGTTTCTAAGGGTAAGTTATATTTTATATAGGAGAATTTGCTGCACATTCTCATTTCGTGTTCGTTCTTAAGGAATATCACTACAAGAAATAAGCGCTTTTATGCAGCCGTGAATTAAAACACACGACTATTGTGTTTTTGCAAATGTACCAAAAAGTGCCCTTTCAAGCTAATGATCACGCGTACGATTTTCCGTGTCTATTCGCAGAAGTGTCATGTTCGGGTCTCGTGGTATAAACTTTTCACAACCTACAGTGTGTGCTTCATAAGCAACCCGCCACGGTTGTCTAGTGGTTATGATACCCGACTGCTGACCAGCAGGTCGCGGTATCGAATCCCGGCCATGGCGGCGGCATTTTCGATGGAGACGAATATGCCAGAGGCCCGCGTACTTAGTTTTAATGCACATTAAAGAACATCACGTGGTAACTACGGTGACTTGTCTAACTGTACCTTGGTTTTGGGACGTTAAACACCAACAATTATTATTACTTCTTCAGAATCCTGTCCCAGGATCAACTGACATGTGCGTCATACTTCGACCCACGTCAAGCCGAGTAAATCTATCATCCGCACACGTCGGTACACCTTCAGAGCAAAAAGAACAACAAAAAACGTTCTTTAAACTTCGCGCGCTCTTTAAGCAAAATAAATGAAGCATTTCGGCTCACGTCAAGCATTCATTTTGATGAACGTAGGTTTTCATGTGTTTAAAGGCAGACAATGCTGATTTGTTTGCTACTGCAAACAAATGAGCATTGTGGGGGAACACAGTGGAGAGCACGAAAACAACAATCATGTTAATGTAGTTGAAAACAATACGCTCGTATTCTTTTCTTACGATGAATAAGTGTTGCATCTACCTTCTAGATACAGGACTCCATGTCTACGTGTACGTTTTTCAGTTCTAATGTGCTGTATCATCAGCTATTTTGTCCAGTCATCCTGAAACTTATCGCAGCGTACGCTGCATACATTGTCCAGTTCAGGAGCGTTCGGCGACTGCCTAATATAGTGAATGTATCACCGCTCAGGTCATTTTCCTAGAGGGACCAGACTCTACACAGTAAACGGGTTCGAGCTATTTAGGGAGTTTTGGGCTCGGCTCTTAACTTGCATCCCAAAGGTACAACGCAAAACACCCTTCCAAAGGAGGTTTTAGGGGGGGTACACAGGGCAAGATGGCGGTGCCTGTTGAAGCGAGAGCCGTCCACTTCGAATCTTTCTAGCCGTCGGCGTGCATTATTAAACTCATTCATTCCCAAATAATGCTCGCATTTTATTTAGATTTGAGTAATGAGGCTTCGCTAGGCGTATACTGGCGATAAAACAGCTCCGTTTTCGAGATACACAGTCGATTTGTGGTGCAGAAGGCTTCACAAGGTCTGTTTACAAAGTAAACGGAGTCAAAAGAGGGGATTAGAAGAGTCTAGGAGGTAACTTTGGTGTTTTTATTTAACTCATTTCGGGGGCTTGAACGGAGTTCATTGGAAGTTTTCCTGCTTCTTTTGAGAGCTTTCAAAACTTCCCTTTATACGCGGCCCGAGAGAGGGCGAGAAAAAAAGGCATTTTAGGCACTATACTAGCGTTTTAGAAAATTTTTTTTGCAAGTATTCATCGCTGGGACATATTAGAAAATGGACATTAATGTATTCATGCACAAACATGACATTTGCATACAAGCACGCACGACACAGGAATCGAACTCGCGACCACACGCACTGAAAGCAAACGTCATATCCATTACACCACAGCGCCACCACAGCTCGCATAGTTTTTCACGGGGTTATATATGTACAAAGTGGCTACTAACCCGTCGGCGACACTAGAAACTTTTGTTCTCGTAGCATCGGCATGTGTTAGCGCTTGCGCAAGGCCAGTACGTAAACTGAGGGGCGTCGCGCAGGCCAAGGTAAACACCTTCAGCTTCGAACTATTCGGTTCGTCGTGTCGTGCCGCTAGAAAATGGTAAACGTGTGTCCTCTTGAGTACCTCGACAATGCTTCACTGGCCCGAAATTCGTGGATACCACCGTGACAAAAAGTATCCTCAGATGGCCGAACATATGTGCATTCCATGGGCGTATGCTGTGGAGCTATTTCCGTTATTTCTGCCGCGAGCTGCATGCGTCCCGTAGCAGCGGCGTGTTCTGAGCTGTTCGAGACCACCTGTGTTTCCATTGTAGGGGTCAGGGCCTCCCGCTGCACAAAAATCGTGAGGAAATGCGAATGCATTTCGCGCGCGCTTCACTCCATTTATATATGGTGGTTGTGGTTCGAAGAAGGAAAAGGCGCCTAATTTCTGCAGCCCGGTCGGGAGCACGGCGCAGCGCCTGTTTTTTTTTTTTTGCTTTTGTTCGGTTTTTTCTTCTTTTTTTTATTTACTTTTTTTCTTCTTTTTGTTCTTTTTTCCTTTTTTTTTAATTTTTTAAATTTTTTTTCATATATAGCTCCGCCGAGTTCCCGCGATGCGAGCGCCCTCACGCACTTGAAATGCATTCGCATTTAAAACTGGAGATGCGTAAAGCACGCAGCGATGGAGCGGTGTTTCCTACTGGAACATGCCAATCGCTGCTAATGGGCTATGAGAGACAGAGGACTCCGACTGGACACAGAGACCCGCAGTCGGCTTTTAGTTAACGCGCACGCTGCGAATTTTTATTGTTCAACAACGCACAGGAGAAATCTCCCACCGGCACCACCTTGGAGGTCAAGATCCATTGCCATATATACGGGATGGACAGTGAACGGTTGTGCAGCGCGAGCAGTCGGTTTTTTCAACCAAGAAACTCGCTAGCAGACGCTGCCTGCGTCGGCGTCGCGAGGCGAGAGAGGGGGGTAGCGTAGGAGAGGAGAGAGAGGGGGGGGACGCGCATGCGCAGTGGGGGGTGTGGACGCTGTGGGCAGGGATGCCTAGAGGAGGGAGGGGGAGCGTATTAGAGGAGAGAGAGGGGGGCGCGCATGCGCAGTGGGAGTGCGGGGGAGGGATGCCTAGAGGAGAGAGAGGGGGAGCGTAGGAGGGGAGAGAGGAGGGGAGGCGCATGCGCAGTGAGGGTGCGGTTGCCGCGGGGAGGGATGCCTAGAGGAGAGAGGGGGGAGAGAGGAGGTTTTTTATTTATATTTTTTTTAAAGGGCTTGCGCATGCGCAGTATGGGTGGTCACGCCGCCCACCACCACCACCGGATAAGATGCTTCACATCTAACACCTGCCGGCGCTTACCTCCTCAACCTGTCCTCCTCCTCCTCCGCGGACAACGCTGGACAACGCTGGACAACGCCGGACAACGCCGGACAACGCCGGACAACGCCGGATGCCTGACATAGCCCGACTATGAAATGCATTCGCATTTAAAACCTTCAGAGACGAGGACGAGACACTGAGCAACACATCTTTGTCATTTCAAGACTCCGCCGCGACTGACTGTCAGCGGCCGCTGAGCGCGATCCGCGAGCGTGCCTGTGTCCCATCGTTCTCGTCTACCACCAGCGCGCTCACCACCACCACTTCCATAGCATATAAGTTACTCAAGCAGATCTCCATAAGCGTGCGCAGTATTCCTCTTCAGCTCTTCAGAGGGAAGGGGGGAGGGAAGGTTCGTCGCAGCGCCCACTCTTCCTATTCAGTCAATGTAAAAAACAGACTTCCCGCCCGCCCGCCCGCCACTTTCTTCCTGTTTGCACGCCTATGCAGATGCCATAGTTACAAAGACATTATAACGCGCCTGCACTAAGTGCATTTATTGCACGCGTACAGTCGCGAGCCAAACGCAGGTGCAGCAGTGTCTTCCGAGTAGCTGAACGATAATCTATATCCACAATTAGCACTTCTTCGCAACTCGCACTTTAGCGTGGCACACAGTGGTTTCTAACTCAAATTCAGTATTTAGTCACTTGCACACTCGGATATTACCTAAAATCTTACTCATTAACCTTCATTATTAAACATCACACAAATGTATTAAAGTGAATGCCTAAGGCGTGCCCCAATGTCAAGTACAACCACCACAAATTAGCAATGACAGGTCTCCAACTAAATAAAAAAGTTAATGCACATGCAATTCGCCCTCGTGAACATCCATGTGTACGTGGCACTCCTCTTGCACAGACGTAGCACGAATAAAAAAATAAAGCATTAGCGTCTTCCTCAACCAAACAGCTGTCCTTCAAAAAATTATGGTTCTTTTAAATTGCTAGAATACTATTCGCACAGAGGTAGACAGGTCGGCTTGTTTGCCATTCAGAATTTCGTCGACTTAACACAGAAACACGAGGACTGTAGCAAATAGGCACGAAACTGGAAAAGCCAAGTGATTTTAGCACTGTGTCATCCACCTGCTCAGTATGTTAAATTTAATTTATACAACACGCAGCTTCAGTTATACTACAATTGATGAAGGATCACCGAATCTATGCAAGAACAGATTGATCACTTTCTGCCCGTCTGCCTGTCGCCTGTTTATCTTTCGCAATAATTCTGAAGAGTAAATCATCTGTTCTACTTCTTTGGTAATATAATCAAGCGCCATCAATTACATTGTGCCAGCAGTGTTTCAGCAATTAGTATTGCATGCAGAAGCTGATACCTCAAATGATAAAAAAAAAGTGTTCGCCATATTTTATTGGAATCAATACAGTACCAGTTCTCATGTCAGTGTACGCATAAGTATATTTCCATCTTCTTGCACAGAACCTACACCCAATACAAAACACTAGGAACGTATACAGTACCGCCCAAGCACTATATACAATTCACAGCAGTAAAGCAACATGAAAGTAGTGTGGAAAATCTCATCATAATGCACACTGACATGTGTACTTCACAGTGGCAGTATGTAAGCAAAATCAAAAGAAATGGGATCTACAAGGAACTTGGTGTCAGCCTACACGTGATGGCAAATAAGTTAGTACAATAAGGCTAGCATTACTGTTACGAAATATGCAACCATGCCGCTAGGCATGTTGTGGTTTTTTTTATTGCATTAGTTTGTCCTATGGCATCAAAACATGTCACACATGATCATTCAGTTCAGTTTTCTGCAGAAAAGTCCAAAATAGACATGTGGTGTTGATTGCAGATCCACTTATCACAACTTGTAAAAGCATTCAGATATGCCAACAAAATGACAATATTGCCTTCACATATGACTGCACATATTTACTCACAGATATATGAAAACTAACGTAATTTTCTGGAAATATGCTTGGGAACTTGTCGCCATTATCAACTGCAATACACCAATACTCCTATTATACATAATTAGTACAGCTATGTTTCCAATATTTACATGCCAGCCAGTGTCATCTGCAACCTGAAAAGTTCTTCATCTTTAATTACTCACTTCATGGCTTATGCATAATTACCACGGTGAAAATTAATCCCAGTACCATGGCTGCAAATTCAACTTGAAATTAGGCAGTCACATGCCTAAAATTAAAAATTTCCTATAAATCGCAGTTGGTGGCTTGGCATATTGGATCCTAGGGCTTGGTATACCATGAAGTTGAATAGAATTTGACCACTAATCTATAGAGCTAGTAAAGCAGTCGGGACTACAACACATATAGAAATAGAAATGAAGGGAACAGGACAACGCAGTACTAGAAACTGAAGTTTAACACGTGCATGTTTTTTTAGTCACGTCCGTACTCATTCTGTGACTGTGTGATACTTTAATCTTGTAATTGTTTCGTACTATGAGTGTATATCTTTCTGTGGTTTGAATTACACTTCAGTTGCTAGTAGCACATCGTACTGCGCTTTTCATTCTCATTTCTCTGTGTTGTGGGCTTTTGTTCCACACTTTTCTAACTTTGAATACACATCAACTCGCCCAACTGTCCCTTTTGGGATTGAGTTTGCTGGATATAGCTGGTTTCCCTCAGCGTCGTTTTAAACAATGTGAAATTTTCGAATGGGCACGCTATTGGAAAGATTCCATTCATTACCATGCAAAACACAGTACTTGCCCAAATGCAGCAAGATGTACGAAATGTTTGAGTTAGTGTACAGTGAGGCACAGGGGAGTGTTCCCACAATACACTGTCATGTACACAAACAAGTGGGCGAGCAACTCTTGCTGCTTTGCCTGAAGTGTCTTCCTGAAAATAATACAAAATAAGTCCATTAAGCCTTCCATATCCAGAAAAATGAATGCCTTGCCGAAGACACACACTTCACTATACTATTGCAGACTTTTAACAGAACACGAAACAAATGCAAAAGTGAGATGCTGGTAAGTAGTTCCTTACAAGTGTACTATTTAAAGCACAGAGAGCAAAATGTACATGCCAGTAAACAAATGCGAAACAACACCAGAAGTGTACTTTTGTCTTGTGTACCACCATTTGGACAGTTTTAGCTGTCAGTGTAGTTAGCATTGTAGTGCAAAGGGGTGCAAATGTTAGTAAGATTAACTTTGTTGTTAAATGCATTTCAGTGCAGGCGTAACTGCTTGAGGCCCGTGTACTTAGCTTTAGGTGCATGTTAAAGAGCCCCAGGCAGTCGAACTTTCCGAAGCCCTCCACTACGGCGTCTCTCATAATCATACGGTGATTTTGGGGCGTTAAACACCAACAGTTATTATCACTTTGTAATTAAACACATCGAACACTAACTTCTTGCTCAACCACAGCTGCTCTGTTTAGGACTTAAGATTGGGTGACTTGGTATTGATTAATAGCAAAAGTAAACAGCGTACCTGTAATGACAACCATAGAAGACCTGGACAGAGTATCAGCATATTCACCTTGTCAGAAATTGTGTCAACAGTCAGAATACTGTGTGCTGATTATAACCACTATGGCAACATAATGTAAAACAAAATAACCAGAGGGAAGGAACAAGGTGATTCAACAATGAGGTTCAACAGATTTAACTGACTTATATCAATGTGATTAAATTAGCCTTGCACACGTGACACATCTCCTAAATTCTATACATATGCACATGTAACCTTGGCAAGTTCTAGTGCTCATATGTGACTAATGAATTGACACCATAAAATGCACGTGCTTCACCAAACACATCGTACACATGATATGGCCATCATAATGTGTATTAACATGACTTATTCTTTCTAGCTAAATGAATAAAAGCTCATGATGTTCATGTACCTTGCTATGCAATTTAATTTATTGTGTAGGAGACGTACAAAGTGCACAATGCAAGATTGTCGTGAAAAAGTCGTCTTTCTTGCTCATATTAGGTGCATGAGAACAGAATAAATAGAAAAAAAATCTGGCCTTAGTGCACATTTTATCACATGATAGCGTGTTAACAGCTGCCTTTTTTTTTAACACGAAAGTGTTTTATGCCGGGGTCCACCATGGCTCCTCTGACGTATTTCCGTCACGGATATGAAGTTGTAAAATATAAACTAACACATTGAGATCAAAGAAAAAAACTAGAAGAAAACGTTCCGTCACCAGGCGTCGAACCTGTGACCTCTCGCTCCGCAGTGCGCGGCGCGAAACCACTCGCCCACGGCAGCGTACGTACCTCAGCTTGCTAACGGCAAGCTATTTATAGCTTGCTAACGGCATGCTATTTATATACACCGTATACCGTTGGCGGTCCTCAGAGCTCATCGACTTCAGCACGTTTTCGTCATCAGTAGCGAGATGGCGCGAAGGTGGCACGGGTGCGCGCTCTGAAGGTCGCCGTGCCTCTCGCTGCGGTGAGCGCGCGCCTCCACGGGGCGTGGCCGCTCGTGCGCGCGCGCTTATCTCCTGATCGGGACATCCGGGCGCTTACGTCTTGTGCTTCGACCGCAAGTTTGCTATGAAGTTACAGTGGTTAAAGGTGTGCGAAGGTCGCTTCGCTCGGCGCAGCGGCCGTGTTTGCGAAAGGAGCGCGCTGCTCACACACGAAGTAACAATTGTGACATTTGTTCGCACTCGTCCTGTGTATACTTGTGCGTTCATATCGTACGTCTTTCTTCGTGTTAGAGCAGCGCGCTTTAGGTGTCGAGCTGGGACAGTTAGTCCACGCTCGTCCTGTGTATGCTCATTTCGTGCGTCCTTTCTGCTTGAGGTTCGCGCAGCAAGTTTCGAGCTGCTTGCTGTTGTTCGCGTGATATTACAATTTGTTGATGTAGCATTCATTCCTTCGCCCTTATTGTGAAACAATGCACAATAAACGCTCAATTACCTTTGTGAAGACACGTTGCACTTTCGTGTTATACCGATTCCTTTGATAGAGGGATCAGCCATGTTTTTTTTTTTTTGTTGCTTAAGTGTATACTCCCTGAAAGCACTGCTTCATTCATGCTTTAACGCAAGCCAGGAAATTCTGTCGTACAAACATTATTTTTTTAAGGCGCACTCGCTTAAATTGGCTGGCCGCGCCAACACGCATCACGCATCGTAGTTATGTGAGCATAATGACCTCTTTTTTTTCGCCTTTCATTGCACTTTTCACGCGACGGAATGTGCAGAACGGCATCTACTGCTGCCCAATCGACGATAAGGTCGCGCAAACGAAGGAACATAAGTATTACGTACCATTTGTGTTCCTGAATGTGCCGCGAACGCGGCGCGCCCATTAGCTGCTGCTCGTTTGAGTCACCGGGCCATTGCCGCACCATCGCACACGCAGTGCGGCGTGTTGCATTGTCGTCAAACCACGCATTTCACGTCCAGCGACGAGAACACAGTAAGGCTGCCGGAACTAAACGCGCATACATGATCGACGCATAGCAGGGTAGTTCAAAAGTGTCGTTCTCAAAGGCCGAGGTTATCCCATGACGGCTTCGCTTCGCTATCACTCACGCACGCCGCTGGGGCTAGCCTGCGGCGGTAATCCGCTGTCATTTCGGAACTTAAACGACGCTCTTTTCGCGTTTCTCTCTTTTTGCTTTTTCCGCCGTCTGCGCGCGCATGCGTGCGATGGTTTCTCTCTTCTCGCCGCCGTTCTAAGGTCGAAGGGCATTTTTGCTCGCTTCGTCCCTTTCAGAGCGGCCCCTTGAAGGATAGTCGTGTTTTTTCTCTTTTTTTTCTTTCGCGCCGCGTTTGCTCAACACCAGATTTTATTCCGTGCGTTGAGGCACGCCGCCTCCGCCCAATTCGTCATACAAAAGGGTACACTAAGTGTGCATTCGCTGCCGATCGGCCACATCCAGGATGTACCGCCTCCTCCTTGTAGTTTAATTTTGATTTGATGGTAAAACAACAGCAGCGAAGTCATTCTGTGGTCGAAGTGCTTCGTGAACCCGAGCCCAACGGTAGTGTGCATTCCGTACAAAAACGTGCATCAGTCGACGAGACGAGGAAACCATTGATTAGCACGTTTATGAATTTATTAAGCACTTTAGAAATGTGAGCTATTAAGCACTTCGAGAAACACTTCTTTCGCCCGCGCAGTTGCATACATGCTCGACATCACTAAAGGCAGTATAGAAAGCTTCGGATAAAATAAAGGGAAAACACGCCAGAGAAAGTGAAATAGGAGTTTTCTGTTCTTGAACTCCATTTGACAAATGGCGTCAGATCGTGAATTTACCTCGTTTCTTTCACCTTTTATCCCCATAATTTCTCAAGGAAGTAACATTGAGGACGGAGAACTTTATTACACCCATCCTAATACACCATAAGGGAGTATGGTTCCACATGAAGGTAGTATTAAGCCCTTAAAACGCCCAATTCGGCTAGTTTACGTTTACAGTGTACGCTCCTTTCCACATGATTTGCTGCTAATTTCTTTTATTGCGATAGCAATTATATGGCACTCTCGGCTCGTTTTCGCCGTCGGCGGCCCTCATGTCCCGTATATATATATGTATCTATATATTTATAAAAACCTCAAAGAAAAATAATTCTGAAAAACATTTCCGACGCGTGGCATCGAACCAGGGACCTCTCGCTCTGCAGCGGGCGGCGCTAACCGCTCAGCCCCGAAGGCGAACGTCCTACAACGTTCAAACGGTGAGCTATTTATATACAGCGAGTTTTCAGTGTGTTTTCAGCATTACCAGCGAGATGGCGCAGAGGCCGCGCTCGGTGGGGCTTAGCTGGACGGGGCTTACCCGTTCGTCGCGACGCGCGCTCTCAGGCGCTGCTAGCTCTCCGGCGCGCCCTGTACTCGAAGGGGAGGGGGGGGTAAATGCCCGTGCGTGCGCGCTTATCTCGTGGTAGCGTTGTAGTTACCGGGCGCGCGAAGGTCACATCGCTCGCTGCAGTCCCCCCGTTTGCGAAAAGAGCAAGCTTTTGAAACACAGCGAAGTAACAACTGTGACACTTGTTAGTTGGCGCTCGTCTGTACCTGTGAATACGCTTCGTGCGTCGTTTTTGTTTGAACGGCGCGTTAATTGTCTCGAGCTGTGAATGTTTTTAGTTCGCTCTAGTCCTGTGCGTGTTGTTTTTCGTGCGTCATGTGTGCGTGAGCAGCGCGCTGCACGTTTCCACCTGCTTGCCATTCGTCGCTTGACATTCCAATTGGTTGCTATCGCATTCATTGCTTCGCCCTGTGGTGAAACTGTGACTTTTATTTCAATGGGCATACCTTCCAGAATCATTTTTTTTTTCAATATGCCTACAAATGGGGTTTTCGCAAGCTGCATGGAGTCACCAGGAACCAGGATTTAGTTTTTGCTCTGCTTGTTATATGTCAAGTGTCGTTTTTGTGACTATAATGCTTCCCGTCCTTTCATGCGTAATCGCGGAGCTGTGAATCCTGCTTTCCACGTCGTATACCTGCCAGGTTCCATCCCCGTGTTCTAGTATGGGGAAGCTAGAAACTGTCAACAACAGCATTAAGAACACACAGCTATAATGATTATTCAATTTGCTTTTGGCATTGAGAAGCTTAGCCTCTGTTTCTTAAATGCGAAGCATGTCCGCCTCGCTGCATCAGTGGCTAGGGTGCTCGGCTGCTGACCCGAAGGTCGCGGGTTCGATCGCGGCCGCGGCGGTCACATTGCGATGGAGGCGATATGGTAGAGGCTCGTCTACTGTGCGATTTCGGTGCACGTAAAAGACCACCAGATGGTCACATTTTCCGGAGCCCTCCACTACGGCGTCTCTCATAATCATTTCCTTGTTTTGGTACGTAAAACTCTACATATTATTATTATCTTTAAAATTTAATCTTGTATTGCTCACGAGTACAACTATACATATCTACTGTGTGGCCACATGTGTACCAGGTGCTGCACAGTGCATTATCAGAAGTGCCTAAAGTTTCTAAAGGATCAAAGTGATCACGAATGTCTAAGGCTTAACACAATTCTATGTTAAGTTGCCCATTCTATATTATGAGTAAGCGTATATTGCCACTATGAAGTACGTATATATGGGGTGTTCTCCCTCACAAATCATAGTCGTAGGATTACATGGTATTTATTTCTTTATTTTGGTGCACACAGAATATCCCTAGAAAATTTTGTTTGATTAGATCATGTGACACTAAGAAGGTTAACAGAGCCCGTATAGACTTTCGTTGTAGTGGATCACTCTGGCGCTTTTAATAATCGTCCATTGGTATAAGCTGCGCCGCACACAATAGAAAAATAACGCATCGCAGGTCTTCAGAACTCCCGCCGTTGCTCAGGCAACAGGGTTAGTTCTCCCTCAGTTGACTTTGGATGAAATAGTTTCTCCTCATCCTCGCAGAACTTTGCTTGGTTTGCGTTGTCATGTGGTCCGTAAACTACCCGTGCAACTGCTAGCTTCGACTACGCTGGGCAATATCGCTTGTTCCAGCTGAACAAATTGACGCTTTAACAAGCGTTTATCTTAAATGATTGACATCTCCATGCCAGTCCCCCCGGCATATCCCCCGGCATCTCGGCGATTATGGCGCTTTTTGTCGGCGAACGGCAAGCGCAAGATGTATTATTGTTCCCTATTGCTCTTTTTTGGTCTTGGCAGAACGAACACATCGAAATATTATTGTAAATGCCTTCAGAAGCCCTTTATTCTCTTCCTTGATGTGTGGTGCATATTCATTATGCATTTCATTGCTCAGGGTATGCCTAACATCATTGTAAAAACTGCTCATGTGTGAAGTGATACTTATAATGGCAACCACGAGCGATCGAGGCCGGATTTTTTTTTTCGCATATACTGGTCATTTTGTTTGTAGGTAGCAAAT